>JAODXP020009785.1:122500-145976 GCA_027497455.2 Sardinella longiceps | reverse complement strand
GTATTATGGTCGGGCGGGCTATGTCAGGCTAGCATGAATCAGGAGGACATTTCATTTCTTATATCTGTCTGCCCTCGATTCCTCCATCTGCCGATCGTTCCTTCCTTGTTTCCTTCACGGAAGGAGGGGTTAGGTCGGAGGAAAGGTTGGAAGTGAGGAAAGGAGGTTATTATATATAGGATTATATATAGGAATTATATATAGGATTATATATAGAATTATATATAGGATTATATATAGGAATTATGTATTGAGATGTAGCCATAATCACATACACATATGCAGACACACAAATACACTCACCCTAAAACAGGCCAGGCTACTCACCCAAAGCGCATTGATTGGTCAGACCACTCATCCAAACCATGTTAATTAATAACCAATATTTCACCCAAAACTGTCCAGACTATCTAGGCTTCTCACCCTAAAGCACATGGATTGGCCAAGTCACTCACCCTAAAGTCAACTGATTGGCCAGGCCACTCCCCCTAGACTATGTTGATTGTTGGGCCTCAGTACCTAAAGCTTTTGAAGTCTATTCTGTAAAGCTGACGAAAGCCACAGGTAGCCAGGACGCTCACCCTAAAGCATCTTGATAGGCCAGGACACTCACCCTAAAGTATTTTGATTGGCCGGGCCACTCACCTCAGTATCTGGAGCTTTTGCAGTCTCTCCTGTAGAGCTGAGGAGAGCCTCAGGAGTGCTGAGTCCACACACAGGTTCCTGCTCAGGTCCAGCTCTATCAGGGGGGCAGGGCCTACTGTCATAGACACGCCGCCATCTCTAATGCCACAGTCTCGTAATCTGAAAGAACACACATCGGGAGATTTTGTCTGATTGGTTCATCCTACTTTGATGTCACAGTCAATAGTCATCTGGTTAATTATAAGTTAATTATAGTTGAAGAAGACTATAAGACTAAAATATACATGACATTTTTTGTATCCTTAATAATTATCCAATACTTTCACAATCATACACCAGTATACACCTTCAACAATCTCTTCCTGACCGAGTACAGTTGGGCCTGTGTTACTATAAGTTTCTCCAGTTGTGACTGTTACTTCGTCAGTATGTCTGTACAAGTATGTCCAGGTGTGACAGTATGTCTGTACCTCAGTATCTCCAGGTGAGAGTGTTCATGAGTCAGTATGTCTGTACAAGTATGTCCAGGTGTGACAGTATGTCTGTACCTCAGTATCTCCAGGTGAGACTGTTCATGAGTCAGTATGTCTGTACCTCAGTATCTCCAGGTGAGACTGTTCATGAGTCAGTATGTCTGTACCTCAGTATCTCCAGGTGAGACTGTTCATGAGTCAGTATGTCTGTACCTCAGTATCTCCAGGTGAGAGTGTTCATGAGTCAGTATGTCTGTACAAGTATGTCCAGGTGTGACAGTGTGGTTGTGTCAGTATGCCTGTACCTCAGTATCTCCAGGTGACAGTGTGCATGATGTCAGTGTGTCTGTACCTCAGTATCTCCAGGTGAGAGTGTTCATGTGTCAGTATGTCTGTACAAGTATGTCCAGGTGTGACAGTATGTCTGTACCTCAGTATCTCCAGGTGAGACTGTTCGTGTGTCAGTATGTCTGTACAAGTATGTCCAGGTGTGACAGTATGTCTGTACCTCAGTATCTCCAGGTGAGAGTGTTCATGAGTCAGTATGTCTGTACAAGTATGTCCAGGTGTGACAGTGTGGTTGTGTCAGTATGCCTGTACCTCAGTATCTCCAGGTGACAGTGTGGATATGTCAGTGTGTCTGTACCTCAGTATCTCCAGGTGAGACTGTTCGTGTGTCAGTATGTCTGTACAAGTATGTCCAGGTGTGACAGTATGTCTGTACCTCAGTATCTCCAGGTGAGACTGTTCATGAGTCAGTATGTCTGTACCTCAGTATCTCCAGGTGAGACTGTTCATGAGTCAGTATGTCTGTACCTGACTATGTCCAGGTGTGACAGTGTGGTTGTTTAAGTATGCCTGTACCTCAGTATCTCCAGGTGAGAGTGTTCATGAGTCAGTATGTCTGTACCTCAGTATCTCCAGGTGAGACTGTTCATGAGTCAGTATGTCTTTGAGATGTTGTGCTCCCTGGTCTCCTAATTGATTCCCACTGAGGTCCAGCTCTTTCAGGTGTGATGTGTTGGACTGAAGAGATGAGGCCAAGATGCCACAACTAACACCACTGAGGCCACAGCTGATTAGCCTGTCAATACACACACACACACACACACACACACACACACACACACACACACACACACACACACACACACACACACACACACACACACACACACACAAACACACACACACACACACACACACACACACACACACACACATTCACACACCTGTAGCCGAGGTTGGTTCTGCCAACTGTAACAAACCCATGGTTCTTATCAGAAGCTGAAAAATCTCTATCAGTAGAATATTTTCAATTACCTCAGGCACTCCAGTCTGCATCCCTGATCACCAAATGATGACATCAAATGTTTGACACCCATGTCTTGTAGCTGATTGGAGCTCAGGTCAATCACTCTCAGGTGGGCAGGGTTTGAACAAAAGGCCACACCCACTGATGTCCCACCCTCTTTCTGAATCCCACAGTCATTCAAACTATCAACGCAGACAAACACAAACATTGTAGTTGCTCAAAGTATAGACATAATACACTTTTCATGTTAGATTTTTCTGAACAGATAAGATGAGTTCAAATAAGATCGCACTGATTAGTTGGTGGATTAAATGATTGTCAACTCACTAAAGCTTTTCCAGCTTGCTGGATGGGTCTTTCAATAGGAGAGCGATGTGATTGGCCCCTGTATCTCTGATGTAATTATTGCTCAGGTATAGCTCTCTCAGATGGGTGACCTTTGACCTCAGTGCTGAGATTAGATGGCCACAGCCGACACCACTTAATCCAACATCGCTCAACCTGTAAGGATAAACAAACCACTTAATCCAACATCACTCAACCTATGGGGATAAACAAACCACTTAATCCAACATCACTCAACCTGTAGGGATAAACAAACCACTTAATCCAACATCGCTCAACCTGTAGGGATAATCACTATCACTGTTTCTTACCGGAGTGTAGGTGTGTAGGAGACACTGTATATCAGACTGTGTGTGTGTAGGGGACACTTTCCTGAGTGTGTGTGTGGGATGCATTCTGGAGTTTCTTACCTTAAAGTGTGCAGAGGACACTCTGCCGTCTCTAGACTCTTGGAGATGATCTCCACTCCTCTGTCCAGCAGAAGGTTCTCACTCAGGTCTAAGAGGGTGAGCGGAATGGAGCCAGACGTCAGAGCAGATGCCAAGAGCAGGCAGCTGGATTCAGTCAGGTCACACTTGCGCATGCTGGGAAATTACAGAACAGTGTTCCATATCACAGTGTTCCATAACAGCGTTCTATATCACAGTGTTCCATATCACAGTGTTCCATATCACAGTGTTCCACAGCATTGTCCCTAAAGGCCTTTGTGACCTCAAGTCCAGTGCTTCTGCACCTGTGTGTGTGTGTGTGTGTGTGTGTGTGTGTGTGTGTGTGTGTGTGTACAGTATGTACAGCATGCAGACTTACAGAGCTCGCTGTGTGTTCCTGACAACTGGCAGTAGTCTCTTCAGACCCTCGTGGCAGGCCCAGTATCTCTGCAGCTCAAACTCCCTCTGCGTCTCCTCAGCCGTGAGCAGCAAGAAGGCCAGCGCTGACCACTGCGTCTGTGTGAGTTCCTCCGGCCGTAGCTGCCCTGAGCCCAGACAGAGTGACACCTCCCGCACCAGCGAGTCGTCCTGCAGCTCGCTCAGGCAGTGGAACAGGTTGATGCTGCGCTCAGCACTGACCCGTTCATGGATGGTCTTGTGGATGTACTGGACAATCTTTCGGTCCGTGGGCTCTGCATGCCGCAGGTCCAGCTCAGGCAGGAGTCTCTGCAGCAGCCGCTGGTTTGACTCCAGGGAAAGACCCAGAAGGAAGCGCAGAAACAGGTCCAAGTGTCCGTCTTCGCTCCGCACTGCACGGTCCACTGCCGCCTTCTGCACGTCAAAGGTTGTTTTGGCAAGGAAGCTCCGTTGTTTGCGAGCCTTGATGCGCCCATCGGCATGCAATGCGTAGAGCGCAGCCAGGTACTCCTGAACGCTCAGGTGCAAGAAGCTGTACAGTTGGCTCTCTAGGTCAGCCGTCTCCTCCTTAAAGATCTGTGTGCAGGTGACCGAGAACTCAGAGCCCTCTGAGGACTCATCGTCTACGCCACAGGCTCGCAGGTCCGCTGCATCAAAGATCAGCTTCCTCTTCTCTAGGTGAAGGAAGGCGAGCTTGCCCAACCTAAGGAGACTCTGGGTTGTTGAAGCTGTTTTCTCTCCACGTCTGCCCAACTGGTACAAAAGAAACCGGGTGTAGATCTCTGTGAGAGTGCTGGGAGCTGGTGTGTCACAGGGGTTGCTGGGATTTGTAGTTTTAGTTTCGTTGGCCTCCCTCTTCCACATCTCTTTCAGAACTACAGATAGAATCCAGCAGAAGACGGGCAGCTGGCACATGACATGAAGTGTCTTCCTCTTCTTTATGTGGGTGATGATTCTATGGGCCATAGATGCACTGGTGTTCTTCTCAAAGTACCTGTCCTTCTGCTCATCCGTGAAGCCCTGGACCTCCGTCACCTGGTCGAAGTGTCGTGATATCTGATTGGCCGAAGCAGGTCTGGAAGTGACCCACACGTAAGCGGCAGGGAGCATGTGACCAGAGATCAACGATGCCACCAACACATCCAGTGAGGCAGGTTCTGTCGGGTCGCTGATGAGCTCTTTGCGGAAGTCCAGCTGGAACTGACTCTCATCCAGCCCATCAAAGATAAACAGGATGGGTCTTGTGCAGTCAGGAAGGTGGTCCAGCTCCTTCAGCTCTGGGAAGGACCGCCTCAGCAGCTCCTGAAGACTCTGCTTCCTCTTTGACTTCATGTTTAGCTGGCGGAATGGCAGGGGGAACAAGAAGGCCACGTTCTGATTGGCTCTCCCTCTGCCCAATCCAAGATGAACTTGTGAATAGAAACGGTCTTTCCAACTCCTGCCACCCCCAGCGTCAGAACTTTCCGTGTGTCATGGTGGACTTTGAAGATGTCATTGCACTGGATCCAGCATCTTTAACACAAGTTAATCTAATAGATATTTCATTGAACACCCAACGGGCCGATCAATTCATATTTTAAAGGAAAGCTGCGAAGTGATTTCAAGCATAGTCCTGCTGAACGAGACTGCCAAATGCACTAGTTAGCGAGTGGAACTACATTATTTGGAACAGCACAGACCGAACGTGAACGCAGAAACGAACAAGCACTTTACAGTGAATCAATGGATCCTCATTATTCAAAACCAAAAGTAAGATCCCAGGTACCTTTGACTCAATGTAAAGTGCGCCGCGTTCACGTTCGGTCCATGCTGCTCGAAATTCCTTCATTCCATGCAAAATCTGTTGCCGTCAGAAGGCTCGTGCAACAGAGCTTTGCTTAAACTCACTCCAGAGCTATCCTTTAAAGACATGGCATTTAGAACTTGAACCTTGTCCTTGACATAGTGATTTGTAGAAGCTGGTCCTTAACCTTGACTAATTTATAGCTTAGACCTTAGTCTTGTCTGAGTGATTTACAGCCGGGTCCTTGATCTAGACAAGGGATTCAGAAGGCCTCAACCTTCACATTGAAATAATATATCAATTTAGGCCGGACCTGCATGGAGAGCACCTTATAACTTGTCCCTTAACCTGAACCTGCAGATTTGGAACCTGGACCTTGATCCATTAAATTAACAACCTTTACATTGACTCATATAGAACTTTGACCTTGACTGATTGATCTCTAGACCTTAATGTTGACTGAATGATTTATAGCTTGGCCCTTGATCTTGACAAGGGATTTGAACCTAGGTCTTAAACTTGAGCCAGTAATTCACAACCTTTACATTGTAAATATAGAACCTGGGCCCATAAATAGAGCCTGGGCCCAGTTTAGGTCGCACCTGCATGCTGAGCGCCTAGAGTGGTTCTGCTCCATCCACTGGGCCTCGTGTCCATGCAGGGCTCCACCCGTGTACTCCTCCATGATGAGAAGCTCCGTGTAGACGTCCTCCACCCTCCTCGCCCGGCCCTCCGTCGAGCTGCCCTCAAAGATGCGTGCGTAACGCAGAGCCAGGTTTGCCTTCAGTGCTTGACCCACTGCCTCCTCTCTAGTCACTGGCAAACACAAAGTGCTTCAAGATGAGGTTCTCCTCTACTGTAGATGGAATCATTCATGGCCTACCTCATAGACAATCACGCTCAATCGTGTTTTTTGCCCCTAACGGCACCTTCCAGGCAGCACAGCCTAAAAGGCACAACCTGAACCCTTACCCTAAACAAACCAACCTTACCCTAAGCAAATAGTCAAGTTCATTACGTTTGGATTTTAACTTTCGCTGGATTTTTTGGAGAGTTGTAAAACTATACATTTTTGAAAACTGTAATGTATTAGCAATCAGAAAACAATGTTTCCATTTGCACAGGTGTCTGCATGGCGGCCATCTTGGATTTTTCAAAATGGCGCCCGAAAAACCTACATTTTGACATTTCTCAGCTTCTGAATAAGCTAGAACACTGATTGTAACTGCTAAACCTACATTTTCAGGGACAAGGAATCCAATGGCACCAACATAAATTGGATAGGTCTTAAAAAAATGGATTTTAATACAGAATTTTTCTTTTATTGATTGTTTTACTGAGATGCGCACATCGTCAGTGTAATGGAACGTTACACATAGGAAGGATCATGCCCTTTTGACTCTCTACACCTCATCGTCATCATCATCATTGTCACTTTCGTACGTGATGTCTTGAGAGTCTTCATCATTCTGGCAGTGGCTGCCACACTGACAGAGATCTGTACAGGCTAAGCTCTTTGTTCTGCAAGATCACCTAGCAGAGGAACAGTCTGATTTGCACTGACATCTCACCATCTCAACAAAGCTTTTGGAGCTGGAAGGACCTCTGTGGTGGTAGGCTATAGCTGACCATCTGAGTCTTTGAAGTACCCATTTTCCAGGGGATCCAACTGTGGAACCTGTGTTCTTCAACAGGACATCATAGTTTGACCAGCACCAAGACATCTGTGTCTGGTGAGAAGAACACCAGCTGTGCATCAGGTGGGTTTCGCTGTGACGCCAGCACTGCCTGGTGGATCAGGAGTGTGTCTCCTTCTTCGTGGTTGTTGTCCCCAAAGAGCAGGTCTTTGTTGCTCCTTGTGTGCCCAGAAGCAGATGTGATGATCAGCTTGGAGGATCCCATGTTGTACTGTGAATTTTGGCAGCAAGGTAGCTGAGATCATTCTCATGTTTGACACCTACAGAGAAGACTCTCTGAAGAGTGCTACCAGAGACAAACGAAGACAAGGCCAAGCCCCTGTGCAGAGATGACACCAACATCAAGCACATCCTAATGAGCAGGTTCCTTTCTCATGAGAAAACAAAGGCTGACTTGACCAGCTACCTTGCTGCCAAAATCCTAGAGTACAACATGGGATCCTCCAAGCTGATCATCACATCTGCTTCTGGGCACGCATACAAGGAGCAACAAAGACCTGCTCTTTGGGGACAACAACCACGAAGAAGCAGATCCACCAGGCAGTGCTGGAGTCACAGCGAAACCCACTTGATGCACAGCTGGTGTTCTTCTCACCAGGCACATATGTCTTGGTGCTGGTCATAGCAAACTATGATGTCCTGTTGAAGAACACTTCCATTTCTATGGCATCTGGTGTTGTGAAAATTGAACCTCTGTGGAGAGCTCTAAGTCCAGAAAGAGCAAAGGCTTTGCCTGCCTCCCATGCCTTCACAGGGGCTGACAACACTGGGAGGTTCTCTCGCATAGGCAAGGCAACATGGTTCCAGGTGTACCTCAGAGCTGATGAGGATGTCATCAGTGCTCTGCAGATGCCTCTGGAGGAAGCAGACGTGACAGAGGGAATGCTTTCAACACTGGCTACCTTTGTATGTACAGCCTACTCACCCAAGGGCATCAGCATCAAGACAATCCCTTACCTACGTTGGCATCTCTTCTGCAAGCACATGGCAGAAGGTGAAAAGCTCCCTACAACAATCGGAGCTCTGAAACAGCACATCTTGAGAGTCCATATCCAAACACGGGTGTAGGGACAGGCAGCCATCGCTCAGCAGGTTCCACAGTTGGATCCCCTGGAAAATGGGTACTTCAAAGACTCAGATGGTCAGCTATAGCCTACCACCACAGAGGTCCTTAGAACTTAGCCTGTACAGATCTCTGTCAATGTGGCAGCAGGGCTCTAGAGTGCGACCAATTTGGTCCGAGATCATTATAGAGTTTAACGTTGCCAACTACAATAGTTCAGATCGAAATAATTATTCAGAAGAAAAATGTTTTGAACGTGTATCCAACCTAGGCAATAGCAATCATGTTGCATGCGTCCAATTTATAATAATCGCAGATGAAAAGACGTTGGCAAATTGCGGAGACAGAAAACAATATAGGCAGTTTTAAAAAGAGTTTTGGCAATATTCGGTTAGAATGAGTCGGGTAAACTCATTCTGGTTGACAGTTATCAATTTATTCTGGTGTTTGGCGCAAATTGAGTATCGCAAATCTTCCTTTTAAAACCATAATCATCCTTGCATGTTTTACTGCTGTCATTGCGTCCAGTGAGCACACTGATTTTTACCTCACTCACGTCAGATGCGGGAGTGGCTTAAAGCTACATAGCGCATCATCTGACCTGAGTGAGGTAAACACTGATTGGCATTGACATTTAGATTGAGCATATTAAGACATGTTATTTCATATTACACAAATATTCTACCGTCTTGTTACATTAACCATAGGCCTTAATGGAAATCTAAAAATCTAAAAATAAAAGCAGCCCTAGGTTGCATTGTGGGGCTGTCAAATTTTGCAATCAAAATCACACAAAAAGATAGCCTAGCCTACTTCATACTAATACTACTAAACATTTCTGGGAGATGCTAGCGTGACAAATGGCCAAACATCAATAAGGATAGGCACTGACTAAGACATTGAGTGTTGAGATGTGTAGCTTGATGCCCTTAAAAAGACTTGCATTCTGAATTAGGCCTAGATTTTATTTTTATTTAATTTGTCTTGATATGTTTTTAAGTTTAAATCAGCTTAAAGCACCAATACCATTTTACTAAGTAACATTTTCATCAAACAATTGTTAATAATTTACAATTCATATGGACAACCTATAAAACCTGCGATGTGGTTGGAAATTTTGGTGCACCTAACTTTTGTGCTGGTGCACCTTAGAAAAAAAATTAGGCGCACCAGTGCAACCAGTGCAAAAAGTTAGTCTAGAGCCCTGGGCAGCCACTGCCAGAATGATGAGGACTCTCAAGACATCACGTACGAAAGTGACAATGATGATGATGACGATGAGGTGTAGAGACTGTCAAAAGGGCATGATCCTTCCTATGTGTAACGTTCCATTACACTGACGATGTGCGCATGTCAGTAAAACAATCATTAAAAGAAAAATTCTGTATTAAAATCCATTTTGTTAAGACCTATCCAATTTATGTTGGTGCCATTGGATTCCTTGTCCCTGAAAATGTAGGTTTGGCAGTTACAATCAGTGTTCTAGCTTATTCAGAAGCTGAGAAATGTCAAAATGTAGGTTTTTCGGACGCCATTTTGAAAAATCCAAGATGGCCGCCATGCAGACACCTGTGCAAATGGAAACATTGTTTTTCTGATTGCTTATACAATATACTTTTCAAAAATATATAGTTTTCCAAATCTCCAAAAAAATCCAGCAAAAATACATAATGAACTTGACTAAAAGACAAACACAAACAATATCGAGATGGGGATCTCATAGCAGCCTTCATGACCCTACACAGAGACAAACACAAACAGCATTGAGATGAAGATCTCATATCTTCTGTAGATAGATCAATTTACTTTCATGACCCTCTTCAGAGACAAACATAATTAACCTTCGGTTAGCTAATGCTCAGGCTAACACTTTCTAACTCCAAGGTCATGACTAATGTTACGGTTGAACATCAGAATAAGGGCGGCATACATGTCATCAAATAAGCATTATTTTTTAAGGCGTTCATCAAATTTGTGGCCCCTCAGATGAAGTGAAGAAAGTGACATGAATTAAAGGTTAGTTGCTCATGAGTTCATCATGTGCCCTCTAAATCATGTGCTATTTCAGCAAGAGGTCATTAATGCCAAACAATGAATTCATGTTTATTCCTGATGACTCACTAGACATTCAGAGATGAAGTAATGCTTGAATCATGAATTAATCATGTAAATGATTTCATGCATGAATTCATGATAATTCATGCACCCTTACCGCAAAGTGTTACCAATGTTACTAATGTTGCTTAAACTTGGTGTTGCTATGCTAAGGTCCTGGATAATGTTGGTTAAAACATTGAGGTACTGATATTAGTTAATCTTGTGTTGGTTATACTGAAGTCCTGGCTAATGTTGACTATATTGCATTAGCTATGTTGAGATCTTGGTTAATATTGTCTGGAACTGAGGTGCTGGCTTTAGCTAACCTTGGGTGAGAGCAGCAGGCTGCGCGACTTCTTGTTTCCTGTTTTCAAGTTGTTCTGCATGGAGAAGAACAAGATATGAGTACAACGGATCGTTACTGTGTGTGTGTGTGTGTGAGAGAGAGAGAGAGAGTTTGTGTGTGTTTTCTGTGAGGGCAAAAGAAACAGAAACTGACAATTGTAAAATAACCTTTGCTGAAGTTGAAGGTCACTGGTCCAGTGACTGTGCAGCCTGAGAGAGCTGGAGCGTTAACTGATCCTCCATCACGAGCTGAGATATTGGCTGAGGCTCCCAGAGGACAGAGCCGTGACACGGATCCCGACTGACTTAGGCAATGCTGTGGCCCTGATCCAGACTGACTAAGGCAATACTGTGGCCCTGATCCAGACTGACTAAGGTCTACAGAGGAGTTGGTTAAGACTGGAACAGATTGGCCAAAGACTGATGCAGTCTGGTCTAAGGGCCTTGAGGAGACTTTAGGAGAATGAGTTATGATTGGATCAGACTGGGTTAAGACTTGAGTAGACTGGAATATGATTGGACAAGACTCATCTAAGACTTGAGTAGACTGGGTTATAATTGGCTCAGACTGATGTAGGACTTGTGGAGACTGGACTTTGATTGGCTCACACTGGGTTAAGACTTGTGTAGACTGGGTTATGATTGGACCAGATTGATGTAAGACTTGAGGAGAATGGGCTATGATTGGACAAGACTGATGCAGGACTTCAGGAGACTGGGATATGATTGGCTCAGACTGGTTTACAACTGAACTGGACCGAAGTGAAGAAGAATTACCAACTACGGGGTCAGCCATTTTGATGACCTGTGAAATGAAGCAGTTCAAACTTTATTATTCTCCCTTAGCTACAGGCATATTTTACATCAACATCCAATAAATTAATACATAAATCACAAATAAATCAAACGTAACAACAAATGCTAAAATCAAAAAGCACTGACTTTTCACCTCACTTCTTGGAAGCACTGTGGAGATAAAGATTCAGATGTGTAATAGTGCAGGATAAGACTTGCAATCTTTCATCTGATAGAGTACCACTCAGGCAGGTCCTAGCAGATACATATAAATGATTAGATATTTAGACCCTCATCTGAACCTTTTCAGTCAGGTTGGATAATTATTCCTCTTCTTCTGCTCCAATCAAGTGTGGTGTCCCCCAAGGGTCCATTTTAGGTCCTCTTTTATTTTCACTGTATATGCTCCCACTTGGATCAATTTTTGAAAAATACAGTGTTCAATACCATTGCTATGCAGATGACACACAGTTTTACCTTCCAGTCACTCCTGGTGACTCTGGCTCTTTGGTAAACCTGTTTAACTGTCTTAATGACATCAAATGTTGGATGGCCTTGAATTTCTTACAACTTAATGAAAAGAAAACTGAAGTGATCTTATTTGGGCCTCCTACTTCTGTATCTGACCTGAGTAATGATCTTGGTCCCTTATCTTCAAATTTCAGTAGTGTAGTCAAAAACCTTGGAGTCTACCTGGATTCTTCACTCACATTCAGTAATCAAATAAGCAGTGTGGTGAAGGCCAGTTTTTTCCAATTGAGAACTATTGCAAAGTTAAAATCTTTCCTCTCTGCTAAAGACATGGAAACTCTAATTCATTCATTCATCTCTTCAAGATTAGACTATTGTAATGCACTTTATTTTGGCCTTCCCAACTCTTCTATTGCTAGATTACAAATGGTTCAAAATGCTGCTGCTAGATTGCTTACTGGAACTAAGAAGCGTGATCACATCACTCCTGTGCTCTGTGAACTGCACTGGTTGCCAGTGAAATATAGAATTGAGTTTAAATTGTTACTTTATGTTTTTAAAGCCTTACATCAATTAGCTCCAGATTACATCTGCAATTTACTTAGTCCTTACTGTACTTCTAGGCCACTCAGATCTTCCTCTAAACTTCTTCTTTCTGTTCCCTCCTCTCACCTTAGAACCAGAGGTGACAGAGCCTTCTCTGTTTCTGCTCCCCAGCTCTGGAATAGTCTCCCCTCCCACATTAGGTCCATTCATACCATTGATCTTTTTAAGTCTAAGTTAAAAACACATCTTTTTTCCCTAGCCTTTAATTCTCCCTAAACCCTTTTCCTCTTTTATTTTTGTTATTATTTTTTTGTTTGTTTGTTTTATTTGGTCATTTGCATATCATTATTATTATTATTATTATTATTATTATTTGTTTATTGTTTATTATTATTGTATTATTATTATTATTATTATTATTATTATTATTATTATTATTATTATTATTATTATCATTATTTTTAAAGCACTTTGGATCAACTATGTTGTATGAAATGTGCTATATAAATAAAAGTGACTTGACTTGACTTGACTTGACTTGATGGAGTACCACACAGACAGGTCCTAGCAGATACATATAAATTATTAGATATTTAGACCCTCATCCGATAGAGTACCACCAGAGAAATTTTAATAATGGGAAAATTTTCACTCTCGGAGCACTTCCGATGTGGTATTGCACCTAGGGGTGCTCGCGGGCGAGTCCAAAATGGCTTGGGTTCAATGGAGCTGCACCACAAATTCCTACATTTCTTTTAATATATTTTTTTGTCTTAAAATTGCATTAATGTTTACAATACAGGGGACAAAGATTGTATAAATAATCGTGGAACAAAATTTTTAGCTTTCGTTCGCTATAACATCGACATGCAGTCTCCTCATTCCTCCTCATTTCTCCCTCACCAGCCCTCACTCACTGGCCAGTTAGCATAATGCTAGCCAAAACAGGCTCACAGGCAAAACAGGCTCACGTTGTGAAAAACTGAGAGGGTATGGGTGTTTGTTAAATCACTTTTTATAGCTAATCTATGTCCAACTTGCAAAAAATAAATTCAAATCTGACCGTTCCTGATGTCTAATGGGTAGAAACAGTACATTTAGCCATATAGCTCCATAGGACCCCAGGTATTTTGGACTCGCCCGCGATCGCCCCCTAGGTGAACTGCAGCCAAAAACCGGTACAATGGGGGTGAAAAGAGAGTGGTGGGGCTCTCCGTAAACGGGCTCTGGTACCACACAGACAGGTCCTAGCAGGTAC
Organism: Sardinella longiceps; assembly: GCA_027497455.2. Taxonomy (NCBI): domain Eukaryota; kingdom Metazoa; phylum Chordata; class Actinopteri; order Clupeiformes; family Clupeidae; genus Sardinella; species Sardinella longiceps. The sequence goes on along the minus strand of JAODXP020009785.1, from coordinate 132,298 downwards.
ATATAAATGGTTAGATATTTAGACCCTCAACTGATAGAGTACCACTCAGACAGGTCCTAAATGGTTAAATACCCTCATCTGATGTCAGATTGTCAGACTCTCAACTGATAGAGAGAGTACCACACTCCATTCACCCCCCCCCCCCCCCACACACACACACACACACACACACTCACACACACACAACCATTATGTTACTGTTATCTATTGGTGCGTTTCCACTACGGGGTAAAACCCGGTGTCTGGGTAAAGCCTCAGACTTTTCCCGTTTCCACTACCAGGGCCAGACCGGGGCCGGGGCTCAAATGGCCTCAGGCCGGCCCCAGAGTTGACCAGGGCCAAACCGGGGCCAAACTGGGGCTTTTGGAATGGAACATGATGCAATAATAAAACTGAAGAATTTTAAAAACGTTCAGGTAGCATTTGTTTAGTGTTGCCTAGCAACATAAATGGTTTAGCTTGTGCTACTGTCGCTAAGCAAGTTTAAAAGTTTTTAGCATTGTGACTCCGGTGTTTGAGCCCGGGGAAAAGCCTCGGGCTGGCCCCGGGCCGTAGTGGAAACGCACCATATTATTACCATGCCTGATATCTTGATATCTTTGCACTTTATGTCTAGTGAGTTGTGATGTCTTATGTATCTTAGTTGTATGTCTTAATTTTAACTGCACATTTGGAGCTTTGAGAAATGCAATTTCAGTCTGCGTGCAATGTACTGTTGCAGTGGTCGATTGACAATAAAGTTCGCTTTGACTTTTGACTTTGACTTTGACCACACAGACAGGTCCTAGGTACATATAAATCATAATATATGGAGGCACTAAGACTATATGAGACAGTCAAGATATTATTGGAGATCAGATTTTTAGAAAGATAAAACCTTAAAGCTGTATTCAGCAAGTCTATGTAATTCCAAAACTTAGGCAAAAAAAATAAAAAATCATACAACTCGTTGGTCCTTCCCCCTGTGTCTACTACGCTCCTCAACGGCCTCTCAAATCCCTCCCTCGCTCCAGCACCTTGTCAGCAGTTTGCTCACAGCCACCCTCTGAACTTGACAAGCGGAACCAGAGGGAGCGCTCAATTTTCACTAAAATAAGATAAAACGATTGCAACAATGATTACAGGATTTAGATGGAGCTAGAGAATTTTTGGTCTTTCTCGAAATAACCTTTTTTATTTACTATTTCAAGAATAACGTGACAATTCAATAGAATTTGACTTTGACTAAAAGAGTTGAATACTAGCCTTGCAGGCCACCCTATATCATTAAAATGATCTGACATCGAGAAATAGACCAAACTCAATAGTGGGCGGAACAAGGTTGTTATCTTTTAAAGTACTTATGCACGCAACAGGATACCCATACACAAAATAAAATATATTTGAAATATATTTTGAAAAATATTTTACTCTTGAAAATATATTTCAGTCACAATATATGTCAATATATTTGCTATTATTTTAAAAGAGTCAGTTCCGAGGCACTCAAGATAGAGCTGGAAATATTTGCCCGAACCCGACGGGGCCCAACAGGACCTGCCGGGTTCGGGCCGGTTCGGGGTCTAATTTCAATATTCCAAGCGGGCCCGGCTCGGGCTCGGGCTGAAAGCCGATGCGCGGCAAATAGGCTATGCGATCACACGATACGCCTAACGTTCGATACAGGCATGCGTTAGTAGATGCAAAATGGATGTAGAAGAAGTTAAACGGAGATTAGTCCTTGGCGAATTCATGTTGGTCGAGCCAGTAAATGCGAGGTCGGAGGTGTGGAAACATTTTGAGCACGTTCACAATGAGAAAAACGAGGTAGTGGGGTATGTCAAATGCAAGAAGTGCGACGTGATGTTAAAGTATGACAGCAAGACAACTGGTTATTTTTCTTTTAACTTTGGGCAGATCATTTATTTTAGCCTTGAAGTTCTTGAACTTCAGACATCTGTAGGCTAACTAATCTGAATAAAAAACGCAGAAATGTTCAGCAAAAATGACTCATTGTTGACTGCTTTGATATGCGCACAATTGAAAAATGTCGGGTTGCAAACGGGTTCGGGCTCTAGCTGTCAATCATACGGGCCGGGGCGGGCTCGGGTGGAGTTCTTTCGGGCTGGGGCCGGTTCGGGTCTTAGTTTTAAGGCCCGTTTCAAGCTCTAACTCAAGATAGCGTATGGCCAATCGGAGGAACAAACAATACAGATTCAAAAGGCCGTTGTTTAGGGCGAAGCCCGCCCTAAACACATAGAGCGTTGAGATTAGATGTCACCAACAGCATCATCCAATCAAATTCTCTATGTCTTGCTACTAGACGTACAGGCGGTAGACTTGTAGTCAAGACCGCTTAGACCAAGACCAAGACAATACCAAGACCAGAGGCTAACAAGACCGAGACAAGACCAAGACCAGAGGCTAACGAGACCGAGACGAGACCGAGACAAAGACCGAGACCGAGATCGGAAAAAAAAAAATTAGATTAGGCTATATTGGAAGTTATAACTTGATTTGAGAAAACATTTGTTAATATTCAACCCATATTAGAGAGTACTATTTAAACAATGTGGATAGGGATAGCAGCAATGCGGGCAGAAAATAAAAAATAGAGAATGGCAAAGTCAACTCCATTACATTCAATTTTATGTTGGCTACGTTGGCCTTGCTTCCACTGGTCTCATCACACTACCATTTCAAAATATCATATTTTATTTCATATTTTACAAAAACAAATATACAGTTTAAATTTGCACTTTTAAAGTAGGCTAGGCTCAGCACAAAATTAAGCTCTATACTTTTCTGAGATGCATTTCATTCATATCTGCCCATAACTGCTTATTTGGATTTCTTAAAGTTGGCAACCCAACCAGGCCTACCAGTATACTCTGTCTATACCAAAGATTCTATAGGCTAGGCTACTAGGCCTACTTCTTTGTTTAATTGAATATTAATTTAACATGGCCTGAGTTAATTTCGAGGACATACAATACAAGGATAAGCTAGCCTACTTTGCGAGGTGACAATGGGGCTGGTGTTCACAGTTTTGGGCAGCCTGCACTTTTACCAGAGAGTTTGATCTGTTTTTACTGCTAGAATGCAAAACCCGGAGCGGATTATCAGCGGTATACATTCGCTATTCCATCAAGTGGAATGGATTCTTTCGGGATGCAATATAGACAACTTTGAGAATACATTAGCGGCGTTCATTTATTTATCGCCCGATAAGAGTCTGGGCCGCCACTAATCACAATCTATTTATTCACATTCATAATATTCTCCCATAAACTTTGGAGGCAAGTGGACATAAGATTACAATGCATTGCTCAATTTACTTTAGGGTGAAATGCATTTTTATTTCCATTCGTCCTGCATGAAGCTCTTAATGATAAAGTGATTTGATGAGTGAGAGTTCGAAATATTCCCACGCTCCACTGTTTCACTTACACTGTTTGTCCTATAAATCTTGCGATCAGGAAAGACTTCATATCAAGAGATTTGACATCATTCACAAGAGTCCATGAACCATTAAATACAGGAGTTTTTGGGATGTCTGTGTCTCGTTAGCCTACACTAAATTTAACAAAATGAAAGATGAAAGATTTAATTCCCGTATACATTTCAGATCACGTTAACTAGCATGACACCTTGCTCAGCCATAACACATGCCTACGCATACGCGAACATTCCATAATTAATTAGGCTGCATTTTGCGAATTGAAAGTAAACGTTTAGGAGAGTAATTTAGAGCTAGGGCTACATCTGTCACTGAGAGAGACCGGCCCATAAATGCATCTGAGAGCCTTGCGCTGCTGCAGCTAGGGGCGTCTTTTGCGCGCCCTCACTTTCGTTTTGGTGCGTCTCGGTGTTTATAGGCTAAAATTTAAATAATTTAAATCGGAAACTCGATCTCGTTAAAATATATATTTATTGCATTTATTTATCTTGTCTTGGTCTTGGTCTTGGAAGACACCAAGACAAGACCAAGGGATCCGAGACCAAGACAAGACCAAGACAATAGACTGTCAAGGCCAAGACGAGACCGAGACCACGTAAAATTGGTCTCGAGACCGGTCTCGAGACCAAGACCGGTTTCAAGACATACAACTCTAACAGGCGGAGCAAATTAATTTGCCGCCGCTAGGGTATATCTAGATTTCTAGGCTAGCCGAATACAGCTTTAAAGGAGAAATCGACTGTAAATCAATGCATAGCCCTGTTATCCAATCTCACCAAGTGCTGTAGGTAAGAAAAACACTAAGTTAACTTCACCTTTAGATCTTGTTAGTTCCATGGAAGGATTCCATCATTCCATTGGGTCCTACGGATAGTTTCCGTAATTCCATTGGGTCCTGTGGGTGATCCTTTAGATCTCGTTAGTTCTACGGATAGATTCCGTCATTCTGTCGGATCAGTAGACAAGTGGACTGGCCTGAGAACAGGAAAAAGGGAAGTGATCAGAAAGAAACGTGACAGCTTTCATCAAAAAACAGGAAGCTGTAAATACGCCTGTACAGAACACTTCCCTGACTCTTATCTCCATTTTACACACACACACACACACACACACACACACACACACACACACACACACACACACACAGACACATGACGTGGGTGTCCACACATATATTCACATTCACACCACAAGGGGACAATGTGAAGTTTCCGAATAGACGCAAACACACACACTTAGGGTGACCACCTGTCCCGCTTTGCGTTGTATTCTGCAGCAATTTTACCCTTTGTCCCGCGTCACGCAAATTGAACATCTGTCCCGCTTTTTCATTCGACCCTGCCTATAAAAAAAATAAAAATAAAAATAATCACGATTCGTCGTCAATAGGCCTACTGTCAATCTTTGTCCAATAGTTCGGAGGAGAGCAATACTGGCGGTAGTCGATAGGCCGAGCTGTACGTCAGTCAAACTATTGAGTGGCGCACGAGCGTCTCCTTAACATTATCAACAATCTCAAATGGTAGAGCGCGCTGTTCGGTTAAGCAACCATGGCCAGTGCAGCCACGAAAAAAAGAAGATGCACTTTTAATAGTGAATGGACCGCAACTTATACTTGGTTAAGACGAGTAGATGGCGAAGTAGAGAGAGCTTTTTGCAGTTTATGCAAAAGCAGTTTTTCTGTGGCGCATGGTGGAGAATACGATGTGAAGAGACATGGTGCATGTGAGTCCCACAAATAAAAAGTACATCAACAAGAAACATCCAAAGCAGTACAGTCGTTCTTCACGAAACCAAATGACCCACAGGCTGACAAAGTTTCGGCAGCAGAAGTGACGAGCATCTATCATGCTGTACAACACACTCATTCCTATCGTTCTACTGACTGCAGCAATAAGTTAGCCCCAGTCATCTTTCCAGATTCGGAAATAGCCAAGAAAATGTTGTGTGGTCGCACCAAATCAACAGCTATTATAACCGATGTCCTTGCCCCGGTGTCGGTAGAGAAAAGTATTCGGGAACTGACATCACCTATGCTCGCGGGTGGAACACACACACCAATTTTCTCAGTGGCGTCAGATGCGTCTAACCATGGCAGCACAAAGCTCTTTCCCCTGGCACTGAGATACTGGACCCCAGAGCTTGGGTTAAAGAATAGCGTTGTTGATTTTTATGAGGATAGCGCAGAGACATCAGAAGCAATATACCACCAGATTATTGACAGGCTCAAAGAAAATGACCTAAAACCGACCATGATCTCTGCATATACTGCTGATAATGCTAGTATGAATTATGGTAAATTCAACTCCGTGTATCAGAAGCTGAAGGCTGATAATGCTCGAATTATTAAGGCAAATTGCATGGCTCATGTCATACATAATTGTGCAAAAAATGCTGGTGACAAGCTAGAAATAGACATTGAGTCTACAATTAGCAAGATTTACAGTTACTTTTCATCATCTGCCAAGCGCACTGAAGAATTTAAATCAGTGTTTGAATTTGTGGATCAAGAATATCATGCTGTATTGAGTATATGGCCTGCTGTATCAAGGCTTCATGTCAGCTGGCCTGCAGTGAAGACCTACTTTTTGACATTAGGAGAGGAACACTGTCCAAAGGTGCTGTGGAAACCTTTTAAAAAAAGATGAACATGGTGATGGGCAGCCTCTTCAGTTGCAGGCATATCTGTCCTTCCTCCACAACACACTGAAGATATTCCATGATATTATACTGCTGTTGGAGGGAGACATGACTGTCTGTGAGTTGTACGAGACCCTCTCCACTCTGCAGAGAAAGCTCCAACAAAGGCAGGCAGATTCATTTTTTGGAGTTGAAACCAGTGCACTTCTCCAGCAGTTTCCAGACTGTGAAGCAACAGCAATGAAGCAGGACTTCTGTCAATTCTACAGTACTTCATTCAGCTACCTCAGCAAATGGTACGACTTCTCAGATAGTAACTTTCACAAGCATGTGGCATTGTTAAGCCTAGAGTGAATTCACATTCTCCCATCTATGTGATGTGGTGGAGATCCTTCAGATGAAAGAGAAAATAAACTTGGATGAACTCTATGAAGAGTACTGCCTGATTTTGCCACGCCAACAGGAGGTGGTAAAGAGAGCAGTTCCAGTTGTGGAGAAGTGGTCAAATTGGCTTCAAGGCATAAAGGCACCAAATTTGACTACACTTAGATCCTTCCTCTTTAGCATCCCTGTGACCAATGCACATGTGGAAAGAGTGTTTTCACTGATGACTGCAGCATGGAATGATCAGCGAAACCGGTGTTCTGTGGATCTTATCAAAAGTGAGATTCAAGTCAAGAGCAACTTTGAATATAGCTGCACAGAGTTCTACAGCTATGCTTTGAAAGAGAAAACTCTTCTGGATGCAGTGCGGTCAAACAAAAAGTATAAATTCAAGAAGAAGAACAACTAAGGTAAAATGAACATCCTTTGTCTAAAATCTAGAAAATTTGTGGTTCTCTTGCTATAGTAGGTTTTAATATTTGGTTGGTTTGCTGCCACCATGTGTTTCAGAATACCCATGAGGTTACCACTGGGGAAAGCTGTTGGCCTGCTACTATCTGGATTGTCTTGATACACAGGAAAAATATGTCTACTTGATGGGAGGATTTTTTCTTTCTTTCTTTTTTTTTTATTTTTTATCCCAGATGGCCTTTCTAATCAAAAAAAGACTTTAGTTTACCTTATTTTTGCACTTTCTATAGGCAACCCTAAATATTTTGCACTGTAAAGGGCAGGCCTTATATTTCGTTTGAATTAAATAGGCTAGGCCTAATTTTTTGTGTGCTTTGTATTTTAAGGTACATCTGAATATTTCATCTGAATATTTTATGGTGAATTTGATTCATATTGAGAGCTCAACTTTAGTTTCATAATGACTGGTCCTTTGGACAGTGGACTAGTTTGAGAGCATAACTCAGTTGCATAATGGCTGTTCCTTTGGATAGTTGACTAGTTTGATAGTCCTAATAAAGACAAGATGTTGCAAAGTTAGTGTTTTGTCTTTTATAGGCTGATGTTTTAAGCTGTTGAAACTTTAGAGTATATTTTGGGTCAAATAGTGTCATCATTTTTTGGAGTCGGTGGGATTTAAAAATGTTTCTCTGTAAATTAGATAGACTATATATCTTACATTTAAAGTTATTGCGTGTGTCCCACATTGTCCCACTTTACCATGCTTCTTGTCCCACATTTTGTCTGTTTGGAGGTGGTCACCCTAACACACACACACACACACACACACACACACACACTCACACAAAAACACACACACACACACTCACTCACACACACAATCACACTATGATAATGCCTCCATAGAGCCACATTCTTAGGTTAGGACAGAGACTCCATGGTATCATGGTAAACCCCTGATGAGTTCCAGTTTAACTGGTTTTGGATGCCGTGAGGTTCACAGCTGGTCAGTCAAGCCTTCAGCTCAGCCTGGAGTGAGGTTTTAACCTTGGAGGGAGTGTGTGTACGTGCTACTAAATGTACTGATGCAATATGTTTTGTCCATATATATAGTGTAAGCCGAGGCTACCTCGTGAACTGTTCTGTGTGTGCGTGTCTGTCTGCGTGTGCATGTGTGTGTGTGTGACTGTAAGAATGTGTCAATCTTGTTGTGTTGGGTTGTGATTGGGGGGAGGTGTCCGGGTGGCAATAATAAGGGGGTTAGTTATTGATTAGGGGTCTTTAGAGTTCAGTAAAGTTTAGTCAGAGATGAGAATCAGTGATGAGAGAGGTTGTGTGTTGATGAGAGAAACGTGTGAGAGAGTTTTACATGTGTTTTAGTTTATAGTAGTTGAGGGTTTGTTGTTTTGATAGGACACCTCCTACTGCCCATTGCCTAGGATGTATGTTTATAGGCAATAAACCATTCAGCATTTTGGATTTCCCTACCTCTGTCTCCGACTCCATCCTTCCCAAGCTACGTTGGCGCTACAATATATGGGCAATTCCAGCGTGACATTTTCGTGCATTATTGATGAACAAAAGGCCAGATAACCTCCACAAACCTAGCAGTATTTCACAATTTTTTTTCATATTCTTCTGCAAACTCCATGGCTGAATACAGGCAAACAGAAAAAATTAATATCATGATTTGCATCATAAGAATATGAGTCTTTCAATTTGCATTATGGACGTGACGAAAAACGGACAAACTTTTGAGAGAGCGTAGTTTTTGCTGTGAAGTGTGTGAAATTTCTAGAGAAATGTAAATATTACTACATTCATACCAAACAGGACACCTCAGTAAAGACAGAGAAAGACTTAATTTCAAATGTAAATGTAAAAAAAGTTGGTTTTCATTGGGAGACATGGCGTTATGGATGTGACGTTATGGACGTGACGTCTGGAAAAACCCTCCAAAACGATACAAAACAATTGTGAACGGTGGATTTTAACCTGCAACAAGAGAAATAGTAATATAACAATGAAAAATAACTGATAGCATTGCAGCTTTGTGTGTGTTATCACCCACTTATGCCCATTATAAGCCCCTCCATAGACTTACATTATAGCTGAATAGGGTAAAAATTTTAACAAACAGATATCCTTTCGAAACTTGCTCAGTTGAATATTTACATCGAGACAATACTTTTTTGTATTGGAAGTTTTCTGAAAGAATTTGTATGTCCATGTAGGTGAGACTTGAATTTTTAAGGTGAGGTTTACTTTTTCGTGGAATTGCCCATATATATTCTGTAGGATTTTCATTGTGATACCGAAATAAATTCTGTAAAGATGGTCTTATATTCCACTCGATGTTGTCTTCACCATGAATACCAAATGAAAATATTTGTTATTATATTTTTTAATTTCCTTTTTCTAAAGTTCATGGCTGTAAAGTTAGTTTAATGACAATAATGAAAGGATTGGAGCATGCAGATGAAATTCACTCAAAAAGTGGGGTACACTCATCTCCCATTTCCCTTTTGGCACATTTAAATCAGGATCTACTACAGTATGTTCATCTACTCTTATTAAAATATGCTATATTCTTTTCACCAACAGCAGCTAATGTCAAAACAAAACCAAATTACACGGTATGTTCATTAATATTCACATTCATATTTAATATGCTATATTCTTTTCACCAACAGCAGCTAATATCAAAACAAAACCATATGATTAAGTTTCATTTTGCCCCATTCCGTTAGCGATAGCTGCCGTCTCTCCATCTCATTCTGCCTATCAATAGCACTTAGCACTGTACAACAGCAGGGCTACATGTTGATTCACTCTGGATAATACCTTTAAAGGGATCTAGCAAATGTCTAGCAAAGTGCTTAAAATTGTGTTTTTATGCAGTGTTGGGCTGCTTGCATAAGCAC
>JAODXP020009785.1:102500-117500 GCA_027497455.2 Sardinella longiceps | reverse complement strand
AAACTTTTAAATTTTTAATAAACTTCTACGCAACCCATTGTGTGTTTGAGACATTGTCTGATTTATAGCCTTTGTATCAGACTTATAAACACACTTTTGGAACAGTTTTGCAATGATCACATTCACATTGCCTTATCCAACTTTATAACTTTGATATGTGGAGTTCAATAGCTTTGGATCAGATTCTGAAGCAATCACGTGGGTCACTCACACAAACACGACCAAAAAGGACTTTGATTTCTTTCACCTTCTAAGACTTTGACCGAGGCTTGATTACTTTTTTCGGTAGCCAATCTTCGAAGTGCGGTTTTATCTTGCACTACTCAAGTATTGGTCTAAAATTTGGTCTTCAAATATCACATCACTAAGCAAGCCACAAGCCACGGTCATGTCGGGTTGAATTCTGTAGACTTACAACTCAGTCTACCTGCGTGCGAGCGAGCGTGCGTGTTTGTGAGAGGGAACAGTTTTGGTTTGTTTACGTTATTGTATTGAGAGCTTTTACATCAGTGCGAACACAAAAAGACAGAGAGAGAGAGAGAGAGAGAGAGAGAGAGAGAGAGAGAGAGAGAGAGAGAGAGAGCTCTCACTCACCAAATGAATTTGGCGCAATAGCTGCAGAATGTCGGCTGTTTGAAGGCGTGCGCCATGAATTTGTGTTCCTTCACCTCGTGCACTTTCTTCTGTCTCAGAGTTCCCTCTCTGGCGAAGCCCCTCACGCCCTCATTAACGTCTCCATCACTGCCGCGCGCTACTGCTGGGACTGCTATGGCGGGATCTGCCATGTTATTATTCGAGACGGACATCTGGAAACACCGCACCTATGTGAAAGCAATCCCTCTGCTAACGGTGTTGTGGCCACTCGCCAAAAGTCCGGGGGGAGGAGAGCTGTTTCATCTTGTTGTTGATTAACCTGCGGGTAACATCTCTTAGGTAGCCTACACACCGCCACCCAGGGGTGTAGGTATTTATTGAAAACTTCTAGAAATAAAATAAAACATGAATCCGTCCCCACCTAGGCCACTACGAAAAATAACCCAATAAAAGATCGCTAATAAAAGATAAATTAATCTTACTTCATTGTCTAAATCAAAACATACTAATATTTCGGTTTTATTCTGGATGAACATTTGTCTAGGCCATAGGCTACCTGGGCAAACTAAGGCTCGGGGGTCAAATGCGGCCCATTGAGCTATTTACTCCGGCCCATGGAGCCTTCCCAAAATAAAATAATTTCTCATTTAGACAAGGTGGCTTAGATTATAGGACTGATTTATCAACTTTGTTGTATTCATGAAATACATTTGTACTAATCCCACCCTTTTAAACCTGCACATAAACATGTGGGAGTATTAGTTTGAGACTATCAACCGGCTGACTGTTAACACCCAGCCCGTTAGTCAAAATCTAAAGGCCAATGAGGCCCTTCGGCCAAAATAATTGCCCACCCCTGGTCTAGGCAATAGGGTCACTGATAAATTTAAATCCCAGAAGGGAATCAGCAGTTACCACTAAAAGTTAATGGCTTCTTCCTTGTCCAAAGACGCACCTCTAGTAACAGTGCATAACATACACACACATTTTCTTTCTAACTATTCTCCTCCATTTATCCCTCGTCCTCTCCATCTATGCTGCTGCTGCCCTCTAGAGGAAGAAGTGTGAGCTGACACACACACACACACACACACACACACACACACACTCAAGTACCTGTCTCTCTCGCACGCACACACACACACACGCACACACACACACACACACACATAGATTGTCTTTTTTCTGTGATAATGCTGCCAAATGTTGTCCAACTGGACCAAACAAAACATCAGACACATGACTTCCATCATACTAATATAAACAACATTTATTTATTTATTTATTTATTATGTGTGTGTGTGTGTGTGTGTGTGTGTGTGTGTGTGTGTGTGTGTGTGTGTGTGTGTGTGTGTGTGTGTATGTACCCTTTCAGCAGCCCCATGGTCCACTCATCTCCATCCTATAGCCCTCTGAGATCCTCTATGTCTATTACAGATTATTACCAAATTATAACTCATGAATTCAATCAAGATAGTCCAGAGCAACAGCATCCTGACGTGTAGTTTAGAATAAAAATGTGTCTTTGTAACAATATTCCATTTGTGTGCCTGTAGCAGTCTGTGAGACACATTCGCTGCCAGTATTTTGTGTGGCAAATGACAACTATAACTTCATAAAATTATGACTATGATGCGCATGTAATTTGCACTAAAGAAAGTAGATAGTCTTCTATGTCTAGTTGGAGTACAGATCTATGAGCCTCATTCGTCAATGTTTCTTTTGAGAAAAAAAAAATGTTCTTGAATCATCCTTTTGTAGTTTTTGAAGATTTGCATTCACCGATATAGGTTTCTCAATGGGGCCTTAAAGGAGAAATTTGGTATGATAAGGACCCAAAGTATATTGCAACGTCATAAAAAGTTGGAACATTTTCCAGGGAGTAGAATTTTGATACTTTCATGCAGGCTGGACAACACCACTTAGTTGTAGTAAGAACACCATGAAAAGTAGATAAGAGTTGAAACATTTACAAGGAATAGTATATACTGTATGTGCTTTTTACTGTTTCCATCATATTCCATCAGTCAGAAGAGCCACCTGAGCACTGACAGCAACTTTCTTGTTTCTTCTCGAGTGTACTGATTTAATCATTTTCCCCCTCAACTTCCTCTTGAACCTTGATTATGTCTTCCAGTAGGGTTGGGAATTTTGGGTAAAAACACTATTCGAAAATCGATGACAAGTATTCGAATATTATTCGAAAATCGCATGCACACACACGATATAATAGAGAAAATGAAGAGGCATCGTAACCATTCAAAGTATCTACTTTATCAAACACGTTGCTTAACGTAGGCTACATAAGTGCTTACAAAAAGGTTTTTAGCCTTATGAGCATAGTATGCCTACTTTTTAATTAGACTTTGACTTTCTGTACAACATATTTCTATCTTAAATCAAAGTTCAGAAAATAAACGACTTCCTTCTTTGCGCAACTGAAACGGCCTGAATGAACTGCCTGGACGGCTACAATATTTACCAGTAGCCTAATAGGCTGGAATTATAATGACAACAATTGAACAGCAAATTTTTGTTTAAAAAAATAACATGTCCACATGCTCAGGATGGAGGCGGTTGCGCAGTCTATTGACAATTAATCCAGCTGCGGAGAATAGGCTACTCGCTCCGATGGCACTGACGTCGCAGGCACACTCAAGCAAGCTCTCGCTAACTTTGCCAAACGGGGGTATTTCTGTTCCTTGGCCGCCTGTTATTGTATAGGACTGCTACTACCGCTGTAGGCTACAGGTAGGTTTATTGTTAGCGGCACCTTCAGGCTAAATTGCGCGTTGCATGAAACATTGGTTAGGAAACGTCTTTTTCAAAACGGTTTTTGTTATTTTTATGATGATATGGCTGAAACAGTATTCGATTTAACTATTCGATATTCGAACGCACTGTCGATTTTCGAATATTCGAAAATCATGTCCCAACCCTATCTTCCAGTAACTGTTTCACAGTTTCTTGCAGTTCATCGATGTTATCATTTTTCTGTTTGAGTTGCTGTTTTAGCTGGTAATTCTCTTTCTCTAACGGTGGGATTGCTTTTTGTAACTCCTTCTTTTCCTTTTTTGTGCTTTCATAAGCATCTTTTATCTCAAATAATTGTTTTGAAATCATCATTAAATTTCTGGTTAACCTTGTTAATATGCTCCTGCTGCACATCATGTACACGTTGATTCTCTTCTCGGACTTGCTTGATTTGATAGTTTGCTTTCTTTTCAATCTCCTGTTGAATCTGTTGTAACTGCCTCTGTTTCTCCTGTATCGTGGCATAAGCTTGCATGATTTGCTTTTTGTCCTCCATCATCCAGAAGAGGTAGGCCACCTGAGTGCTGAGAGCAGCCTGGAGGTCTGGGCGTTCCTCCATGAATGAGCAAAGTCTCTCAACTAGTTCCATCATTTCATGGGAATCCTCCTGCCAATACAAACATCCTTTATATGTCACTTTTGTTGTCTTCAAATTTAAAATTGTCTCTAAATTGTAATGCATATGACGGGTGGGTTGGGGTCACCAACAAAGAGCACCCATGACCAACATAGGCGATGTAAGTGACACACACACACAACACACACTGTGAGCTGAATTTTTTGCTGACTCTATTTGGGCATTCTATTTGGGTGACGCACCCATAAACACCCACACACACACACACACACACATACATAAAGGGTATGTTTAAAATTTTGGACATAGGAAACCCAAATTATATCTATCAGTGGAGACCGTTTTCAACACATTTTCAACTCATTGTCCTGTCATAGAGATAGCATACAAATAGCATGTGGCACTGCATAACCTCAGCTGTCCAATTGTATTACTCTTTAGTCATAATAATTGGCCAGGAAATCCTACCTCACAGGTCTCAGGGACTGAGAAAGACACGATGATGTAATTGATCTCCTCCGTAATCACCAACTGTTCCATCTGCTTGAACTCCTCAGGACTCTGCTCTCCTTTGCCCTGGTAAAGGAAAAATGGGTTTATTGCTGACCTGAAATACGGCCTACAGGTAACAAATTCCCATTTTAGCCAGAATCACAGGTGAGTGCGTTTATAATGAATATCAATAATATTTAAATATTATTCAGATGATGATCATGTGATGCTGCCATGAATAAGCAATTATAAAAAGGTGGAGAGTGTACCGGTCATATTCTGATTATTGATAACATATGCAAACACCTTCACCACCCTTGCATCATTCACTTTTTAGAAACTTCACAAATGAGAATTAACTTTGAACTGTGAACAAAAGATTCTTCAGATGAACACTCTAATATTCGATAATCAAATGTAAAGAGGGAATATGAATGAAATATTTTATTAGACACCATGTAAAAAAAGTCAATGTCCACTATTAGGCTCTTCACTGAGGACTTACTGAATGATTGGATACTCACTTTTTCAATCTCCTCTGATAAGCTCTTCATATCTGGAGCATATGGTTCGAGGACCTGCCCCAAGTTTAGGATTTTCTCCAGGTGTTCCTTGACATCTTCAGAGCTGATAGTGAAGCCTGGCGAGTGCATCACCTTATTCCTCACACCTGTTACATCATCTATAGTCTGTACAGGGAAAGTTGGATTAAACACTGCTGTGTATGTAAACTTCTTGAGTTTTGTCAGCTTGTGGTATATTTCTTATTGAGCAATGAACGCTGTAGCTGAACAACAGCCCACAAAAGACAAGGGCAAAGTTGTGTAGAAAACACAGTTTGAAATAGACAATCTACAGTCCAATCCCCTTTCCACGTCTCCAGAGTACAGGAACGAATGAGGAGTGGGGAGACAAATAGCAGTTGGGTATACAGCATATGAATAATTTGTTGCAATCAGTTTGAGAAGATCATTCTAAGCACTTTAAGCTTTAAAGGAACTGGGGCCATGAGTGGGCTTCAAGCATCGATATAGGCAAGGTAGGCTAAAATTAACAATGGGCATCCCTATCCACAAGTCATGAGTTGCTACTAGAAACAACTGACATAAATTGCTCAGAAAGCATACCGGATTGTTTCATAAGACATAGCTCAACATAATAGCTCAAAGATTCTTCTTAGCCTGGCGAATGCCAAACTAAAATCACAAGTGATATTTAGTCTGGGGACCTACCTATTGCATTTCTCGTAGCGGAAGCATCGTTTACGATTGTCCAGAGCCGTTTATTGGGCGCTACGAATGTCTATCATAGCGTCTGTACATACCTCGGAGCCAATACCAGAGCCACCACGTGACGTAAAATTCAATCGAGGGCTAGGGTTGTTAATGAATAATCGATTATCGATTATTTGTTTGTTAAGGCTTGTTCGAATAAAAATTAAAGCTTAGCGAATAATCGTTTAATTTATTGCGCATTAGAGCAGCTACATCTTCCGGTACGCTATTGCGCAACAACGAGGAGAGGTGAAGGAGGTTAGGAGGAGAATAGCAGTGTGGGACCATTTCTCAAGAAACATGGGCCTATAGCTTATAAATTTCAATGCAATTACAGTGACACTGTTACCTACCAACGTCATTTAAAAGGCGGTCTGATACTGGAGAACTGTTCTCATATAAGCTAGTTTGGCAAAAAGTATGTGCGCATTGCCTAGTCGCGATGTTTTCTCCGATGTGAAGGGAAACAGGCATGCTGTTGATAAATTGGTTACTGCTTATTAGGCCTACGTAATTTGAGAAAAAAATGTTATTCGTTATTTAATGTAGCCTACTTGGCTACTGAAGGCTATTACAGAGCGCGTCAATTTTTTTATAATAATTGTCTCTGCCTCGGAAAGCTTGAACTTGTGATCCACTGGAATATGCATACCTGTGTGCCTTGCTCGCCCGCCCTCTCGTCCTGAGTTTGAGCAAAACTATGTGAAAGTTCTTCCTATCACCAGCTGTTATCCGTTGGCAATTTTGGTCAGAAAAGTTCCATATTTCGTCGTGCATTCAAAAATGCTCAATGATAGCCTATGCTGCATTCAAAACATTGTGACAAATCTAGCCAAGAGCTGGATTCTTATTTCACAATCTGGGGCGTCATTAAGCTCTGGATAAAAGTACAGTCGAAAAAAATATTTAACAGCATAAACAAAAGCTACATTAGAGCTCTAATAACTGACGGTCAATTCCTTCACGAAATCCCTAAACATCGCAACCAGGTCTACACGGTTGATGTGGTGCAAGTTCGCACCTTAATGCTCACTGATCCTTTCGCTCTCATGCTGCGGAAGGCCAAAATGCTGTACTTCCTTAATAACTTTGGAGAAATATAAGTCATTTTATGTGCGTTTTTTTACATTAATTTGCGTGGGGAAGATGGGCGCATACCCATGTATGTAGACTATGGCTCTGAAAGTGGTCAAATGACGTCTTTTTTTTCGCAAATAATCGATTAACTGTTTGTTAACTTTCTGAATAATCGAACATGAAAATTTCTGAAAGTCCCAACCCTATCGAGGGCCGTACAAATCCCTTTTTGTTCTGCGATTGGATACCGAAAGTAAGCGAGAAAAACGGCCATGGTCACCATGCTGCCTTGCAGAGTGGAATGAAATATCAAATTATATCAAATTCTTTTGCACAAAAACATCATGATCATGTGTAATTAGTCATGACTCATGATGATGTACCCAGAGTAATTAATGCTTAAAGGTGCCCCGCCACACAAAACCGTTTTTACCTGTTGCTTTTGGTATAGAATAGGTCTATATGACCTCGAGTTACACCGTGCATGTGAAAATGTAATACTGTCTTCGCTATCGGCAATAGCCCATTAAAAGAAATAGCGGAGAAATTAGGTCAATTTGAATCCATGGTCTGTGCTACGTAGTATAGACCACGTTACAGCCATTGGCTGACTGAGGAGAATTATCGCCCAATCCATGTGTAACGGAGGCCAGCTAGCGATGCTAGCTCGGTGGTAGTGTGTAAATCCTCATCACCCAATTCCATGGGCGCTTCTAACACGCTGAGTTAGAAGCTTGGGCTTTTGGCTCAGTTGGTTAGAGCGTTCCACTCCCACGCCGGGAGTTTGTAGCTTGCGGGGTGGCGGGTTCGAGACCCGTGTGCGGTGCGGACCGCCACCGGCTACATTGGTGCCGTGACCCGGATGGGAGTGAGGATTTGGAGGGTGAGTGTAACGGAGGCCAGCTAGCGCGGCTAGCTCGGTGGTAGTGTGTAAATCCTCATCACCCAATTCCATGGGCGCTTCTAACACGCTGAGTTAGAAGCTCGGGCTTTGGCTCAGTTGGTTGGCGTTCCACTCCCACGCCGGGAGTTTGTAGCTTGCGGTGGCGGGTTCGAGACCCGTGTGCGGTGCGGACCGCCACCGGCTACATTGGTGCCGTGACCCGGATGGGGTGAGGATTGGAGGGTGAGTGTAACGGAGGCGGCTAGCTCGGTGGTAGTGTGTAAATCCTCATCACCCAATTCCATGGGCGCTTCTAACACGCTGAGTTAGACTCGGGCTGGCTCAGTTGGTTAGAGCGTTCCACTCCCACGCCGGGAGTTTGTAGCTTGCGGGGTGGCGGGTTCGAGACCCGTGTGCGGTGCGGACCGCCACCGGCTACACATGCTCTCCTGTATTTGACTAAAGCCCGCCCCTTGAAATACTCGCGAAAAAGAAGGAATATCCATGAAATGGTAACAGGCAACTATTTTTAGTTTTAACTGAATATCAAGACGTTAGTGAGTTTAGCTTTGGCTATGAGTTTAGCAAACTGTTAACTCATCTACCTGCTAGTCCATCATTTATTCAGTGTCCTGTATATTTTGGGAAGAACTTGTCAACTTGGCGAATTCAACAGTCTTGGTAAGTGTAACGTTAATCTGACTGGATAGGCAAACAGTCGGCTACTCTTGCAATAAGTATCTATGTTGGCTACTGTGACATCCTGACTATGTAGTAAGCTTACCTTTGCAAAGTGGCCGTTTACAATCTGCAAGCTAGGTTGGTGCAGATATCCTCTTTCTCGGTTTCATGATAATATTCAAAGTTTTTTTTTTTCATACCTTGCAATTCGCAATTAAAACTAATGTAAATATTCAGCCCATGTGCTTTACACCGAGCTTCAGCAGCGAATCAGAGCGCAGCCCATTATCACAGTGGGAAAAAAAACCGGAAGAACCGCATGAAATTTTCGAAGGCTATTCCTACACTCTGCAAACGACCGAATTACGGTCTCCTTGGACCGTTCTCAGTCCAGGTGAAGTCGCATACCCTATTTGTAGACCTCAAAGAACAATTTAAATACCCTGTAGTGGTGTGGCATGGCACCTTTAAGATCATCTGCTATTTCAGCAGGAGGTCATTAATGATAAACAATGAATTCATGCTAATACCTGATGAGTCATTAGATATTCAGAGATGAAGTAATGCATGAATCACGAATGAATTCATGATAATTCATGTACCCTTACCGCAAAGTCTTACCAATATTTCTATATATCAACTTTTAAGATAATATTACCAGTCTTTTGGCATAGAAATCTAGACGTACCCTAGCGGCGGCAAATAAGTTTGCTCAGCCTGGACGTCTAGTAGCAAGCCATTGGGAATTTGATTTATTGATGCCGTTGGCGACATCTAATCGCAACAATCTTAGTGTTTAGGGCGGGCTTTGCCTAACACAACGGTCTTTTTAATTGGTGTTTACATCTTGCTTGTAACTCCGCCATAGGCTATCCTGTTGCATCCAGAAGTGGTTTGAAAGATAACAGCCTTGTTTAGCCAGCGATTGGGTTTGGTCTATCTCTCGATGCCAGACTACACATTTCAATGACATAGGATGGCCTACCAGGCTACCAGTCTTGGCAGTATAGGGTTGGGTATCGATAATCGGTTCCTACTTAGAACCCATGGACGTCACTAGGATCCATAGTCAAGGGGGGCTTAGCCCCAGAGGGGTAATGGCGCGCCGAAAAATTTGAATAAATAAATTATATTATAGGCCTACAGTGTATATGTGTGTATATTGCCAACTATTTATTATTTGAAGGACATTTATCAGAATATCTCATATCTTAGGCTATTTTTATTAACAAAATTAGTCTAAATCAATTCATCAGACTGGTTTGTGAAGAGAGATGTTTGCAAATATCTCCATCAATGACTGTGGTGTAAATGAACTAGGCTCTTCTATATAGCTGCATTTATTTCAGTCTAATGCACTGAGCAAGATGCATACAACTAGCTTAGTTCAAATCCTAGGGACATCTGATGATACAGTCAAATATGAAAGTTTCTAAAACATTTATTCTGCAAAATGAGCATACAATAGCTACTACAATATTATGCTAGGCTATAGCAAATAAATATGTCCATCAATGCATGTAGGACAAACTAATATGGCATAGACTACAGGCTAATGTATATTTCATAGTTCAGTCTTTTGGAGAATATGTTGCCTAGAAATTTGCTGGATCAGACTATAGCCTACCAAACTTCAGATTTAAGACTATTTTTCCTGCTCAACTTGAAGCATAGTTCGTCATCAGTTACAACAAGAAAAAAATGCTCTCAGTGGATGCAGGCAGAGCTGGAGAATTTACTGAGAAATTTCACATGTACTTAAAGTGGACTTTCTCGTGGACCGTTTATCATAGCAATTAGTGACTAGTACCTAGTGACTAGATCGCGTATTTGACGTTAACTCCGCCAGTAATATAACCGCTAAGAATGGATGTAATTTACATACAATGAAAATAATCTGTCCAGCGTTAGGGGGCTTGGGGGAAATTTAGGGAGGCTTGAGCCCCCCAAAATAGACCTAACAACGTCCATGTTAGAACCGGTTCAAAATGATCAATTCCATCGATATCATACGCCTCCAATGTTGTCAATTCTCTTACCAATTCTCTAATTTCTTTTGTTGCAGTTCTATTAGCGTCATGCGCTAACTGCCGTTTTCATAGTAAGTTATCACAATAACACCAGTTGGCATAGCCTGTTGCAAAGCACATCTCTCCTATAATTCAATGAAGCTTCTGCTCAAGTTCTTGAGGAATATTTATTGAAAATGAAGACAACATGATCAACATCTGCCGTGGCATACTGATTTCCACTTGCACCTTACACAAAAACAAACAGGAGGTGATAGGTTTAAGTGGTAGGACCAGAGGTGGAAAAAGTACAGAAAAAAATTGTAACAAAGTAAAAGTATCTTTACTTTGATTAAATTCTACTCAAGTAAAAGTAAAAGTAGCCATCAAAATATCTACTCAAGTAAAAGTAGAAATTACTTCATTTTAAATTTACTGAAATTACAAGTTACTAATTACTTTCGAAATCGAAAAATCGAAATCTGTGCTTTACGGTAGCTTGGTTTATTTAGCAACCCCAATAATTCATAAACCCCCTGCTCAGCAACCACAATCAAACTTTTATACATGAATTAATGTATAAAATTCTCTTAAAGGAAAAAATGCAATATTTACAAGACAGAAAAGCTAGTAAAACTAACTGGTGGTGTACTTACCTACAGTACCTGTCTGCAGTATACACTAGTGTTATTTAGGCTACATGTCATGCACAGCCAGATGGCATGACTGAGAGAGCACTTCCATTGGCCTACATGCCAATGTCTTTTTGTTCATGCCTTAGAGTTAGTTAGATCAAACTTAAATCTCATTCTGACCCAGCAACCAACCGAGATATTAGTGACAGGGATCAGCCAAGCCAGCTCACCTTGTTCTTCTTATGGGGTCATTTGTTAATTTTGACTTCACCACAGTGGTAGAGTAAGATAGCCGATTTACTTTGAGATTTTACGTATTGATGGTATTTGGGGTTACCTTTACCCTGGCTAGACCCAAATTGACCTAGACTGAAGCAATGGTTACACTGGCTGACGACATTCCTTGGGTGAAATGTTGGCAAGGATTTCCTTTGCTTTTGGGTTAAACTCTTCCACAGGTTTCTATTCTCAACATTTACAGTAGGCCTACTGGAAGCAGCAGCATCTAGGCTACAGTAAATACTTTGAATTTACTTTCAGTTCAATCCAAATGTCTTTTTTTCCCCTCACATTGATGTTTTGTTTACTCAGTAATCAGAGAGGTTTTTTAGTTAAGTAGTGAAGTACAAAGTACAATACTTGCCTCAAAATGTACTCAAGTAAAAGTAAAATTACCTATTTGAAAAACTACTTTAAAAATTACGAATTACTCTAAAAACTACTTAATTACAGTAATTTGAGTAAATGTAATTAATTACTTTCCACCTCTGGGTAGGACCTTATTAGACCTAGACCGGCAAACCCCAAAAGCACATAGCCTACTTGTTTATTTCTCAATATATTAAATAACAATGTATTACAGTATATCAATAGCTAAATGTTCATTTGTTCTGTTTTGTTTTTTTATAGCCTACGGCAATAAAGGCTGATGGTGTATAATGATTTAAGAGGAATTATCAGAATTGGGTGTAATAATAAAGTAGGCCTATAGACTAAGGCATTGATATTGATAAAATCTTATCCATACCCATCCCTATGACAGTATCGCAACTTGACAAACTGACAAAATGTGATCTGCTGTTTCTGATTACAGGTAAGTCTAAAGACAAACCCTCATCATCATTGCTCAAATGGATGCTCACCTGCTGCAGTTTGTTGGCTTTGACGAGTCTGTGGAAGTGTGTGCAATTACTCATAAGGATGGTGAGAGCAGCAATGTCAAAGTCATCAAACTTAACATGAGTCTTGTGGCCGCCTGGCATGTAGACCTGTGGGAAACACAATCAACAGTGTCAGCAAATAGAATATTTGTTTCATGGGACAATTGGATCTAGGCTTAGACTGCCAGTTAGCGCAATAGCAGTCCATAGGTTATACCAGGTAAGTATGTTTTTTTTCTGTAACAGCTCATCAAGGCTTTGCACTCACATGGAATTACTATTTGGCCTACCTATGAACCTATGGTGATCTGTATTAATTGTCTGTAATCCATATGCCTGTAATTCTGTGTGAGAGAAATTTCCAGAGTGTGTATGTGACCAGTTGCAACTTTAAATGTTTTACCAGTTGTGCCTAGTCAGCGAACTAGACTTTGGAATGTTTGCCTAAACACCATTGTTTAAACCAGTTGCTCAATTTATGGACCCAGTCATAAATCACCACATGGCATGAGAGTCTTCTGTGCCCCAAAGGAAAAATACAAGTTGTGCCAATCAGTAACCAAAATGTTTATGGGTTTACTGCATGTTGGGGGGTTGCTGGTGTCCCAATAAATGCTTCTCTCGAGCTGTGATCTGGGAGTTGGGGCTTCGACGTGCCGCCATGGCACTGTCGCTGTCCTTTCTCCCAGCGCTAGTGTCTGTACAAATGCATTAAACTCTTTGACTGACTTTGTCGGGCCGGCTCCATTGATTAGTAGTTATGAACATCTAATAATTACTACACTGTAATCCAGTGAAAATGTCTATATCACAAATCCGATGAAGCTAACGAAAGTAAGCAGGCGCCATTTTTGAGCTGCTAGGTCACCAATCTGTCCATATGGATAACGTGAACGTAATAATAATAATTATAGGGAGATCCATCCCCCATAAGGGCAACATTTCACTCAACATTTAAAACTCTCCAGATTTCTTATTAACTTCATATGACCTGGCAATCCATTCCACAGACTAGAAGATAGCCACAAAAAAGAAGCTTTCCCTATGTTACCTTTTACTCTAGGAAGTACAAAGTCTGTGGATCTACCCCTAGTGGAGTAGTGATGCACATCTCTCACTCTGTGAAAATAGTAAAATCAGGTATCTAGGGACCACACTCATCTCAATCTGAGCTACTCTATCATCTACCCTTAGCCATCCAACATTTTCTAAAGTGGGATGAGTCCAGATGTGATCTTGGATGTAGATTCATTATAATTCTTATCATTTTATTTTGAGCCTATGCTTGAAGCCTATGCTTGAAGTACTTAGTAAGCCCATTAGATTGTGGGTGGAAGTACGAACTTGGGTAAGCAGTCTTTTCTGTATGTTGGTACTACCCATTGGAACATTTGTCCTTTGATAAATTTGTACAGTATGTGATATGTATTATATAAGTTTAATATTTGTTTTAATGTGGTGTATTGTCTGCTGCTAATTGCCCTTGTTTCCTGCACCATAGGGACCACAATGGAAACAAGCCTGTGGCTGTATTGTGTTATCCCTGACTATGTATTTTATGTATAACTTATGACGCAGTTTTATTTTATAAGATTGGTTTATAAATTCAATCAATCAATCAATCAATAGATGGTAGACAGTGTCTGTGGTGTACCTTGGCTGCCTCCCATTTCTCCCCAGGCCAGCGCTGGGGGTTGCAGTTCTTCCAGTGGATCAAACTGCCCTTGGCTTTGTGATTGTCCAGTAGCATACGACTCCACTGTATACACACCTCACACACAATGGGAAGCTACACACACAAACAAAAACATAGTAGACATCTCGTTCATCTTCACCATTCTGTTCCCTTTCCCTGGAGTCAAATAATTAGATTTGAATTTTGTAGGGATGTAGTATCCGCTGTTATGGGAACAAATAAACTGCTTCTATATGGTAATGGAGTAAAATTACTACCCAATTTGTATTATTTCCATAAGCCAAGCCTAGCCTAGTGACTGGAAAGTAGGGACTGGGGTGGAAATGAGCTATCTGCTGAATCTTGTGCAATGTGTCTCTTTTACGTGATCATGCACTTTGTAGCCTACATGGTCCTTGTAAAGAAATAAACTAACTTTATGGCTACAGTAAGTGCCATAAACTCAATGGCAATTCAGAAAGGTGCGTTCAAATTCGCCTAACATAGCGAACGTTCGCTAACATAGGCGGACAGTTTGCGAATCCTTGGAAGTTCTTGGCTAACGTTAGCGAACACAGACAAACGGTCTGAAAAGGTGGTGCTCCGCTAACAGTCCTGTATGTTGGATGGCAAAAGATGTGTGTCCCGATTGCAAATATATCCCAAAGAGCTTTAAATGTTGTCAGCATGTCTCACAACAACTTTGTCTCTCATTAATAGCCCCCTCCGAGTAATTTATTCTCTGTTTGCCATTAGTGTTTACAATTTAAAACGAACACGCTGCAGAATCGTTCAAATTCCATTGATTAATGCGAACATGTTTGCAACGAGCGTTCGCTATGTTAGATGAATCTGAACGCACCTCAGTTCTTAAGTTTCGTTTTCCTGACACAGCCAGAGTACTTTAGTTTCTATCAGTAGCCTTATTCAGCACATCAGTTTCTTTCAGTTTTCAATGTTATTGTTAGATTACCTGCTGTGGCTTTATATTCCCCTTGATCTCACATTTTTTTTCACAGGTAAAAGTGCGAATCTCTTTTACAAGTTCATCCAAAAGGTCCTGATGAAATTGTTGGGTCTGATCCTCGAGGAAAGTCCGCAGTAGACACCTTAGTGCCCGCAGTCCGTT
>JAODXP020009785.1:47500-97500 GCA_027497455.2 Sardinella longiceps | reverse complement strand
ACTTTGTTCCGCCCACTATTGAGTTCGGTCTATTTCTCGATGCCAGACTACACA
Organism: Sardinella longiceps; assembly: GCA_027497455.2. Lineage (NCBI taxonomy): Eukaryota > Metazoa > Chordata > Actinopteri > Clupeiformes > Clupeidae > Sardinella > Sardinella longiceps. Next base: position 97,446 of record JAODXP020009785.1, on the reverse strand, counting down.
TTTTAAAGTGCGGGTTCACTCAAAATGGTGTTAAGCCCTGATTTCGGATATCTTACGATGAAATACGATGGTTAAGATTGAAATTTTGTCAAACGCTTCTGTTCCGAGACTTTTTGCTTGTTGCTGTACCGTTTAAACAGCAGCCTATGGCCGTTGGAACAATCCTTCCTAAAACGCATTAAACATCTGTCTACAAAAATTATGAAACTCCCCAAGTGGTCTGTAGTGTTCACTGATATGCTGGCATAAATATCACCGTAAAATATGACTGTGACTATGACAAATGTGATTTATGTATTTATTGGATGTTGATGCAAACCAAATTTCACTGTAACTAACGGACAATAGTAAAAAGAAAAAAAAGTTTTAACTGCTTTATTTCACAGATCATCAGAATGGCTGACCATGTAGTTGGTGATTCTTCTTCACTTCAGTCCGGTTCAGTTGTAAACCAGTCTGAGCCAATCATAGCCCAGTCTCCTCAAGTCTCAGATCAGTCTGGTCCAATCATAATCCAGACACTCCAAGTCTTAGATGTATCTGAGCCAATCAGAGCGCAGTCTACTCAAGTTTTACATCAGTCTGGTCCAATCATATCCCAGTGTCCTCAAGTCTTAGATGTGTCTGATCCAATCAAAGCCCAGTCTACTCAAGTCTTAACCCAGTGTGAGCCAATCATAGCCCAGTCTAGGAAAGTCTTAGATCAATCTGAGCCAATCATATCCCAGTCTACTCAAGTTTTGTATCAGCATGAGCCAATCATAACCCAGACACCCCAAGTCTTTGTTCAGTCTTGTCCAATCATATCCCAGTCTCGTCAAGTCTTAACTCAGTCTGATCCAATCATAACTCATTCTCCTAAAGTCTCCTCAAGGCCCTTAGACCAGACTGCATCAGTCTTTGGCCAATCTGTTCCAGTCTTAACCAACTCCTCTGTAGACCTAAGTCATTCTGGATCAGGGCCACAGCATTGCCTTAGTCAGTCTGGATCAGGGCCACAGTATTGCCAAAGTCATTCTGGATCAGGGCCACAGCATTGCCTAAGTCATTCTGGATCAGGGCCACAGCATTGCCTTATTCAGTCTGGATCAGGGCCACAGTATTGCCAAAGTCATTCTGGATCAGGGCCACAGCATTGCCTTAGTCAGTCTGGATCAGTGTCACAGCATTGTCTAAGTCAGTCGGGATCCGTGTCACGGCTCTGTCCTCTGGGAGCCTCAGCCAATATCTCAGCTCGTGATGGAGGATCAGTTAACGCTCCAGCTCTCTCAGGCTGCTCCATCACTGGACCAGTGACCTTCAACTTCAGCAAAGGTTATTTTACAATTCTCCGTTTCTGTTTCTTTTGCCCTCACAGAAAACACACACAAACTCTCTCTCTCTCTCTCTCTCTCTCTCTCTCTCTCTCTCTCTCTCTCTCTCTACACACACACACACACACACACACACACACACACACTCACACAGTAACGATCCGTTGTACTCATAACTTGTTCTTGTTCTCCATGCAGAACAACCTGCAAATGGGAAAGAAGAAGTCACTCCTGCTGCTAACCTCACCCAAGGTTAGCTAAAGCCAGCACCTCAGTTCCAGGCAATATTAACCAAGATCTCAACGTAGCTAATGCAACATAGTCAACATTAGCCAGGACTTCATTACAACCACCCCAAGATTAACTAATATCAGTACCTCAATGTTAACCAACATTATCCAGGACCTTAGCATAGCAACACCAAGTTTAAGCAACATTAATAACATTAGTCATCATCTTGGAGTTAGAAAGTGTATTCTACAGAAGATATGAGATCCTCATCTCGATGCTGTTTGTGTTTGTCTTAGCTTAGGGTAAGGTTGGTTTGTTTAGGGTAAGGGTTCAGGTTGTGCCTTTTTGGCTGTGCTGCCTGGAAGGTGCCGTTAGGGGCAAAAACCCCACCATTGAGCGTGATTGTCTATGAGGTAGGCCATGAAGGATTCCATCTACAGTAGGTGAGAACCTCATCTTGATGCACTTTGTGTTTGCCAGTAACTAGAGAAGAGACAGTGGGTCAAGCACTGAAGGCAAGCCTGGCTCTGCGTTACGCACGCATCTTTGAGGGCAGCTCGACAGAGGGCCGGGCGAGGAGGGTGGAGGACGTCTACACAGAGCTTCTCATCGTGGAGGAGTACACAGGCGGAGCCTTGCTTGGACACGAGGCCCAGTGGATGGAGCAGAACCACTCTAGGCACTCAACATGCAGGTACAACCAAAACTGGGCCCAGGTTTATATTACTGTGTCATTGATTCATCAAATTAGGGGACAAGTTATAAGGCTCTCTGCATGTACTGTAGGTCCGACCTGAACTGGGTCCAGGCTTATATTACTGTGTCATTGTGGAGGTTGTGAATAACTGGGTCCAGGCTTATATTACTGTGTCATTGTGGAGGTTGTGAATAACTGGGCCCAGGTTTACATTACTGTGTCATTGTGAAGGTTGTGAATTACTGGCTCAAGATCCAGGTTCTAAATCCTCAGGTTCAGGTCAAGGGCCAAGTTATAAATCGTTCAGTCAAGGTCAAGACTCATTTACATTTACATTGTCAATGTAAAGGTTATGAATTACTTACTCAGGGATAAGACTTAGGTTCGTAATCCCTTCTCTAGATCAAGGCCCAAGCTATAAATCATTCAGTCAACATTAAAGTCTAGAGATCGATCAGTCAAGGTCAAAGTTCTATTTTACTGAGTCAATGTGAAGGTTGTGAAACAATGAATCAAGGTCCAGGTTCCAAATCTGCAGGTTCAGGTTAAGGGCCAAGTTATAAGGTGCTCCGCATTTAGGTCCGACCTTAACTGAGCCCAGGTTTCTATATTTATTACTGGCTCAATGTCAAGGTTGTGGATCACTGGCTCAAGGTTCAGGTTCAAAATCCTCAGGTCCACACCAAGGGCCAAGTTATAAATCATTCAGTCAAGGTCATCTTCAGAGCCCACCATGACACAAAGAAGTAGTTGGATGTAGTCTGTTCACTGTAGTTGGCTGTAGTTTGCTGTTGTCTGTTGCAGTTGCTGGATCCAGTGTAATGACATCTTTAGAGCCCACCATGACACACGGAAAGTTCTGACACTGGGGGTGGCAGGAGTTGGAAAGACCGTTTCTGTTCACAAGTTCATCTTGGATTGGGCAGAGGGGAGAGCCAATCAGAACGTGGCTTTCTTGTTCCCCCTGCCATTCCGCCAGCTGAACATGAAGTCAAAGAGGAAGCAGAGTCTTCAGGAGCTGCTGAGGCAGTCCTTCCCAGAGCTGAAAGAGCTGGACCACCTTCCTGACTGCACAAGACCCACCCTGTTTATCTTTGATGGGCTGGATGAGAGTCAGTTCCAGCTGGACTTCCGCAAAGAGCTCATCAGTGACCCAACAGAACCTGCCTCACTGGATGTGTTGGTGGCGTCGTTGATCTCTGGTCACATGCTCCCCGCCGCGTACGTGTGGGTCACTTCCAGACCTGCTTCGGCCAATCAGATATCACGGCACTTCGACCAGGTGACAGAGGTCCAGGGCTTCACGGATGAGCAGAAGGACAGGTACTTTGAGAAGAACACCAGTGCAACTATGGCCCATAGAATCATTACACACATAAAGAAGAGGAAGACACTTCACATCATGTGCCAGTTGCCTGTCTTCTGTTGGATTCTATCTGTAGTTCTGGAAGAGATGTGGAAGAGGGAGGCCAACGAAACTACAACTACAAATCCCAGCAACCCCTGTGACACACCAGCTCCCAGCACTCTCACAGAGATCTACACCCGGTTTCTTCTCTACCAGCTGGGCAGACGTGGAGAGAAAACAGCTTCAACAACCCAGAGTCTCCTTAGGTTGGGCAAGCTCGCCTTCCTTCACCTAGAGAAGAGGAAGCTGATCTTTGATGCAGCGGACCTGCGAGCCTGTGGCATAGACGATGAGTCCTCAGAGGGCTCTGAGTTCTCGGTCACCTGCACACAAATCTTTAAGGAGGAGACGGCTGACCTAGAGAGCCAACTGTACAGCTTCTTGCACCTGAGCATTCAGGAGTACCTGGCTGCGCTCTACGCATTGCATGCAGATGGGCGCATCAAGGCTCGCAAACAACGGAGCTTCCTTGCCAAAACAACCTTTGACGTGCAGAAGGCGGCAGTGGACCGTGCAGTGCGGAGTAAAGACGGACACTTGGACCTGTTTCTGCGCTTCCTTCTGGGTCTTTCCCTGGAGTCAAACCAGCGGCTGCTGCAGAGGCTTCTGCCTGAGCTGGACCTGCGGCATGCAGAGCCCACGGACCGAAAGATTGTCCAGTACATCCACAAGACCATCCGTGAACGGGTCAGTGCTGAGCGCAGCATCAACCTGTTCCACTGCCTGAGCGAGCTGCAGGATGACTCGGTGGTGCGGGAGGTGTCACTCTGTCTGGGCTCAGGGCAGCTACGGCCGGAGGAACTCACACAGACGCAGTGGTCAGCGCTGGCCTTCTTGCTGCTCACAGCTGAGGAGACGCAGAAGGAGTTTGAGCTGCAGAGATACTGGGCCTGCCACGAGGGTCTGAAGAGACTACTGCCAGTTGTCAGGAACACACAGCGAGCTCTGTAAGTCTGCACACACACACATACACGGAAACACACACACGCACACACACACTCAGGTGCAGGACTTGGACTTGAGGTCAGAAAGGCCTTTAGGGGCTATGCTACTATGGACCACTGTGATATGGAACACTGTGATATAGAACATTATGGAACACTGCAATATAGAAACACTGTTCTCTAATTTCCCAGCATGCGCAAGTGTGACCTGACCGAATCCAGCTGCCTGCTGTTGGCATCTGCACTGACATCTGGTCCCATTCCGCTCACCCTCTTAGATCTGAGTGAGAACCTTCTGCTGGACAGAGGAGTGGAGATCATCTCCAAGGGTCTAGAGACGGCAGAGTGTCCTCTGCACACCTTAAGGTAAGGAACTCCAAAATGCATCCCACACACACACTCAGGCAAGTGTCCCCTACACACACACACTCAGGTAAATGATACACAGTAGTGTCTCCTACACACCTACACTCGGGTAAGAAATATCCCTACAGGTTGAGCGATGTTGGATTAAGTGGTTTGTTTATCCCTCCAGGTTGAGCGTTGTTGGATTAAGTGGTTTGTTTATCCCTACAGGTTGAGCGATGTTGGATTAAGTGGTTTGTTTATCCCTCCAGGTTGAGCGATGTTGGATTAAGTGGTTTGTTTATCCCTACAGGTTGAGCGATGTTGGATTAAGTGGTTTGTTTATCCCTACAGGTTGAGCGATATTGGATTAAGTGGTTTGTTAATCCCTCCAGGTTGAGCGATATTGGATTAAGTGGTGTCGGCTGTGGCCATCTAATCTCAGCACTAAGGTCAAAGGTCACCCATCTGAGAGAGCTAGACCTGAGCAATAATTACATCAGAGATACAGGGGCCAATCACATCGCTCTCCTACTGAAAGACCCATCCTGCAAGCTGGAAAAGCTTTGGTGAGTTGCGGTTTGATCATTCAACCAAACAACCATTCATGTACAGTGCAATTCCATTTTACATCTTACCTGTTCAAGATTATCATGTAGGGGGCACTTCAGCTCAGGGGGCTAGTGTGTCACACCATAAATCTGGGGATCCACATTCAAGTTCCGAGTCATTTCCTGATTCCTGATTCCTTACCCATCTCTCTCTCTCCCACTTACATTCTCTCTATTCTGCCCTACAAAGGCAAAGAGCAGTATGTGATTTATTTTTATTTATTTTTTTTTAAATTTCACTGAAATTCAAAGTGCAGGGTCAGCCCTTCAATCAGTTAAAATTTTATGTTAATCAATAAACTGTTTCATGTAAATATTTTAATTTAGTAATTTAGAGTAAAACCAAGCCAAAAAGCTGTTCTCAGTTTGGGGTTTTCGCACTTACAGCTCTATGGCTTTGTAGGGCAGTATTATCCTCTCAAATTGAAGGCAAAAAGCCGTAAAATATTTTTAACAAGAAAAAGCAAATAAATAAAGATGTTATATATGTCAATACTTTGAATATCTAATAATATTTCTGTTTGTCTGTGTTGGTAGGTTGACAGAGTGTGGGATTCAGAAAGAAGGCGGGGCATCGCTAGGTGTGGCCTTTTGCTCAAACTCCACCCACTTCAGACTGATTGATCTGAGCTCCAATCAGCTAGAAGACATGGGTGTCAAGCATTTGATGTCATCAGTTGGTGATCAGCAATGCAGACTGGAGTGTCTGAGGTGATATTCTACTTGTCCAGTAGTTCTTTGGACAACACAGTGTGTGTGTGTGTGTGTGTGTGTGTGTGTGTGTGTGTGTGTGTGTGTGTGTGTGTGCGTACAGTACATGTGTGAGGGTGTATTTTTCAAATCTATTCTGCTGCATATGTAATGAATGCCAACTAGCTTGGGCTAGCATTCACACCTCTTTCCTTGAGAACACTTCCAACCACTTTAGCTCATTGGTTAGAGTGTTCAAATCCCATGCCATGGCTTTGTTGTAGTTGACAAGGTAGTATCAAGGTGGTATGTTGAAGACCCAGCTCTTTCAAGAGTATCTGTTGTCCTAGTTCCTTAAATTACCTGGAATACACTGACCAAGCACTTCTAAACTCTTGCACTTGCTCTCCTATTAGCAAATGGCACTCCTAGTAGGCACTTACTTGTATTGTGTTGCAGTTTGATTGTTATCCCTCTTTTGTAAGTCGCTTTGGATAAAAGCGTCTACTAAATGCAGTTGTGTGTGTGTATTTGTGTGTGTGTGTGTGTGTGTGTGTGTGTGTGTGTGTGTGTGTGTGTGTGTATTGACAGGCTCATCAGCTGTGGCCTCAGCGATGTTAGCTGTGGCATCTTGGCCTCATCTCTTCAGTCCAACACATCACACCTGAAAGAGCTGGACCTCAGTGGGAATCAATTAGGAGACCAGGGAGCACAACATCTCAAAGACATACTGACTCATGAACACTCTCACCTGGAGATACTGAGGTACAGACATACTGTCACACCTGGACATACTTGTACAGACATACTGACACATGAACACTCTCACCTGGAGATACTGAGGTACAGACATACTGTCACACCTGGACATACTTGTACAGACATACTGACTCATGAACACTCTCACCTGGAGATACTGAGGTACAGACATACTGACTCATGAACAGTCTCACCTGGAGATACTGAGGTACAGACATACTGACATATCCACACTCACACACCTGGACATACTTGTACAGACATACTGACTCATGAACAGTCTCACCTGGAGATACTGAGGTACAGACATACTGACATATCCACACTATGGATACGGATGAACATTCGTATTATGGGCGGTCTATGTCAGGCTACAACTACACTGTCACACCTGGACATACTTGTACAGACATACTGACGAAATAACAGTCCCAACTGGAGAAACTTTTAGTAACACAGGCTCAACTGTACTCGGGTCAGGAAAAGATTATTGTATGTACGGGCAAGGTGTATGATTGTGAAAGTATTATTAAGGATACAAAAAATGTAATGTGTACTTTAGTCTTATAGTCTTCTACAACTATACTATTGACTATTGACTGTGACATCAGAGTAGGATGAACCAATCAGACAAAGTCTCCCCATGTGTGTTCTTTCAGATTACGAGACTGTGGCATCAGAGATGGTGGCGTGTCTATGACAGTAGGCACTGCCCCCTGATAGAGCTGGACCTGAGCAGGAACCTGTGTGTGGACTCAGCACTCCTGAGGCTCTCCTCAGCTCTACAGGAGAGACTGCAAAAGCTCCAGATACTGAGGTGAGTATTGGCCCGGCCAATCAACATACTTTAGGGTGAGCATCCTGGCCAATCAAAATACTTTAGGGTGAGTGTCCTGGCCAATCAACATACTTTAGGGTGTGTCCTGGCCAATCAACATACTTTAGGGTGAGTGTCCTGGCCAATCAAGATACTTGAGGCCCAACAATCAACATACTATAGGGGGCCAATCAGTTGGCTTTAGGGTGAGTGGCTTGGCCAATCCATGTTAGGGTGAGTGGTCTGGCCAATCAACGCATTTTGGGTGAGTGGCTTGGCCAGTCAATGTGCTTTAGGGTGAGTGGTCATGCCAATCAACATTTTGGGTGAGTAGCCTGGCCTGTTTTTAGAGTGAATGTGTGTCTGCATGTGTGTGTGTGTGTGTGTGTGTGTGTGTGTATAGTCTGAAACTGTGTAGGTTCAACACTGCTGCTTGTCAGTCGTTGACAAGAGCTCTGCATTTGAATCCGTCCTCCCTGCAAGAGCTGGACCTGAGTCGCAATAATGTGATGGACGGTGGAGCTCAGCTGCTTTCCATGGTGCTCAAACAGACACCGTGTACCCTCAAGAGACTAAGGTAAGATATTCATGAGACACATGCAATACATAAATCAGGTATTTTAGCCTTAAAGAGAGACACATGCAGTATAAGACAAACATGAGTCACAGAACTACATCTGCTTTTTGAACCACAATGTCTTTTTGTAGAGGCTAAAAGACTGAACTCTGCTTCAGGCTGAAGATTGAAGGTGGGATCTGTCTCGTTGTCTCTCTCTCTCTCTCTCTCTCTCTCTCTCTCTCTCTCTCTCTCTCTCTCTCTCTCTCTCTCTCTTTCTCTGTAGGCTTAAAGGGTGTGGGATCTCTCATCAGGGCATGGCTAGTCTGTGCTCCGCTCTCAAGGCAAACCCATCTCACATCACTGAACTCAATATGAACTGCAATGATCTTGGAGATCTGGGCATGAAGCACCTCAGTGAATTCCTGAAGGACCCTCGTTGCACTCTACAAGAATTAGTGTAAGTGTCCTTCCTGAAGAACCCTGGTGTAGTGCAGGAACTAGGGTAAGTGACCTTTGTGAAGGACCCTTGTGCAGTGCAAGGTTAGTGGCCTTCCTGAAGGGCCCTTTCTGCACCCTACAAAAACAAGGATAAGTGATCTTACTGAAGGACCCTTTTGCAAAACAGAAAGTCATGTTTATTTGCAGGTTAGGAATTTGGGTGAATGACCCTCCTGATGGACCCTGTTATAGTGCAGGAACTAGCGTAAGTGTCCTTGTACACTGCAGGAAATAAGGTTAGTGGCCTTCCTCAAGGAAACTTGTCCACTACAGGAACTAAGTTGACTGATCATCCTGAAGGACCCTGATGTCAGGGCCCTTAGACACTAATGGGGAACTCTGTGTGCAATGATACCTGTTTTCATCTGATGAGCTGAGATGTTTACATGCAGGTTTAGTTGATGTAACTCTGGTGTTTGCCTGCAGGCTGCGCTGTTGTTCTGTGGGAGAGGTGGGCTGTGCAGACCTGGCTGCCGCCCTCTCTTCTAACCCCTCCCACCTGAAGGTGCTGGACCTGAGCTCAAACAACCCTGGAGACTCAGGAGTGAAACTGCTGGCACAGGCGCTCAAAGACCCTCGCTCAAAGTTGGAGAGACTAGAGTGAGTTAGTACCTTTGGCCTCATACTGACATAAATGATCTATATAACTCAAAGACCCTTGCTCAAAGCCGAATAGACTAGACTAAGACAGCTAGTCCTCAAAGCTTGAGAGACTGGACATTGGAAGGAATTATCTGGTTGTAAAAAAAACTTACTGTTTCTGTAGATTGGAGATTATGGACAATTTCTATTGAAATAATTTCACACTTTATTGTCTGCCCTTAAGGTGGTAAAATTAAGTTGATGCTTCATAACATAAAGTGATGCCCAATCACTGTGCCTCCTCTCCCTCCAGATTGATGTTCTGTGGTGTCCATGAGGAGGGCTGGTGTGTGCTGATGTCGGCCCTCTCCTCCAACCCTTCTCACCTGAGGGAGATCACACTCTCTGGAAGCCAGCCTGGAGGAACCGGAGTTCCAGCTGATGGGAGAACTACTAGAGAACCCTTTCTGCAAACTCCACACCATCAGGTGAGTTCTCTTAAGGTGATAGTTCAAACATAGTTCTGTTGTGCAGGCAGGTGCTGGACAAGCTAACTGAATGGTACTATTAGGAACTAAAAAGCGCACAAGTGCAGACTATGCTGCCACTGACATATGTGGTAAACTAGAAGTGTTGTTCCAAGTTCTTTCATTCTCCTCCATAGAAATATGGTCACTTCCTACTCGTCCCAATTAAACACCTTTGAAATTCCTATTCAAAACTCTTGCTGTACTTATCGAGTTATGTTGTACTCAGACAGACAGACAGACAGACACACACACAGACAGACACACGCCGGCAAACATAACTTGCGGGTAACAAAAGGACAGTGAGATCATGGTGCCACTGACATAGTGTAAACTGCAGTGTTCTTTAAATTGATGACATGGACGTATACTCTGTTGCAGCAAGACAACAAATCAAATAAAAGTGGTTTAAGTTGGACTACTTCATCTAAGACTTAAACAACTCGCAAAGTTGATTATCTTTATGATGGAATTGTGGGATTGACACTGAGGCGTACTGTGTGTGTGTGTGTGTGTGTGTGTGTGTGTGTGTGTGTGTGTGTGTGTGTAGACTATCCTACTGTGGAATTGACACTGAGGCGTACTCTGTGTGTGTGTGTGTGTGTGTGTGTTGTCATTGTACCCTGACCAAGTGTGTGTATGTGTGTGTGTGTGTGTGTATGTATGTGTGTGTAGACTGTCCTACTGTGGGATTGACACTGAGGCGTACTCTGTCTGTGTGGTTTGTGTGTGTGTGTGTGTGTGTGTGTGTGTGTGTGTGTGTGTGTGTAGACTATCCTACTGTGGGATTGACAGTGAGGCGTACTCCATCCTGGCTGCAGCACTGATGTCCGACCCGTCGCTGATCAGGTGGTTGGGGCTAAACCACACCAACCCAGGGGATGCTGGAGCCAGCAGACTGGCGTCAGTCATTAGGGATCCACGCTGCAAACTGGAGATGCTCGGGTCAGTAGTCAGAACAATATGGACTTGTTTCACACCTGAACATTCCGACATTCCATGGTAGTAAACTGAACATTCTATTATTGAAATGCATCAGATTTATGCGTCTTTCTGACTTGAAAAAAATGGGTAATAACATTTAAAACATGTAAAACATTAAAAAAATCCACTTTCTTTCAAATAATACACATTTGAAGCACACAAATTGGTAGGTCCCGAATAGATAGAAGCTTCATACACATAAATGTAAAATCACTTTTATCTACTCGGGACCTCCAAATTTGTGGGCTTCACATGTGTATTATTGGCGATCTAATTGAATTTCTCCCTTGGCCACAGGATGAAGGATTGTGGGATAGGAGAGGCGGGGTTTGTGGCGCTGGCAGCAGCGTTAAAATCAAACCCCTCCCACATGCGGGAGCTCAATCTGAGCCTCAACGATCCAGGAGGCTCTGGAGTGAAGGAGCTCGCCAAGTATCTCAAGGATCCGCTCTGCAGACTGGAGACATTGAGGTTAGTGATCTTAAAGGATCCACACTGCAGACTGGAGATATTGAGGTTAGTGATCTTAAAGGATCCACTCTGCAGACTGGAGACATTGAGGTTAGTGATCTTAAAGGATCCACACTGCTTACTGTAGACAATGAGGTTAGTGATCTTAAAGGATCCACTCTGCAGACTGGAGACATTGAGGTTAGTGATCTTAAAGGATCCACACTGCTTACTGGAGACATTGAGGTTAGTGATCTTAAAGGATCCACTCTGCAGACTGGAGACATTGAGGTTAGTGATCTTAAAGGATCCACACTGCTTACTGGAGACATTGAGGTTAGTGATCTTAAAGGATCCACACTGCTTACTGGAGACATTGAGGTTAGTGATCTTAGGATCCACAGACTGGAGCATCTAGATCCACACTGCAGACTGGAGACATTGAGGTTAGTGATCTTCAAGGATCCGCTCTGCAGACTGGAGACATTGAGGTTAGTGAGCTTAGAACTGCAATGCATATCAGTGATCACACCATAGGAAAATCGCTTGAAGTTAGAGATCTTAAAGGAAAACTGTGATATTTGTGTTTTTAATGCACACTGTCTCTCTCTCTCTCTCTCTCTCTCTCTCTCTCTCTCTCTCTGTGTGTGTGTGTGTGTCTACAGACTGAATGAGTGTGGCATCATGTCGGACGGGTTTGTGTGTTTGTTGTCAGCGCTCAAATCAAACCCCCTCCACCTGCGAGAACTCAGTCTCTTGCAGAACTCTCATGGACAGGTGTGGATGGGGGAATTGCTCAACGACCCCAAATACAGGCTTCAGATACTCAAATACTGATTCTGTACCCCCAAATACAGGCTTCAGATACTCAAGTACTGATTCTGAACCACCAAATACAGGCTTCAGATACTCAAGTACTGATTCTGAACCCCCAAATACAGACTTCAGATACTCAAGTACTGAATCTGAACCACCAAATACAGACTCCAGATACTCAAGTACTGATTCTGAACCCCCAAATACAGACTTCAGATACTCAAATACTGAATCTGAACCACCAAATACAGGCTTCAGACACTCAAGTACTGATTCTGAACCCCCAAATACAGACTTCAGATACTCAAATACTGAATCTGAACCACCAAATACAGGCTTCAGATACTCAAGTACTGATTCTGAACCCCCAAATACAGACTTCAGATACTCAAGTACTGAATCTGAACCACCAAATACAGGCTTCAGACACTCAAGTACTGATTCTGAACCCCCAAATACAGACTTCAGATACTCAAGTACTGAATCTGAACCCCCAAATACAGACTTCAGCCACGTCTGCACTATCATATTTTGCCGGACGCAATTACATGCCTATTTAAAATGGTTGCATCTGAAAGAACAATTTTAGTGATTTTTAGCGATCAAGAGGGGTCCTCGAAAAAAGTTTGGCCCCAAAAGGTTTGAGAACTCCTGCTCTAGTCAGACACTCAAGTACTGATTCTTGCTCCCGGTGAGCAGGTTGGTGCCTTGCATGGTTTCCTCTGCCACCGGTGTGTGAATGGGTGAATGTGAGGCATGACTTGTAAAGCGCTTTGAGTGCTCGTAGGAGTTACCATTCTGATTCTGAACCCCAACACAGACTGCAGACACTCAAATACTGAATCTGACAGAACCCACAATACAGACTACAAACACTGAAGAACTGAACTCAAGAACTGACACTTGATTGGTCACAAAGGCCACCAAAATATGGCACAGCTCCATTGCATTTTCCCTCTTAAATGTTTTTTTTTAAGCCTTACTACTTTACTACAATAAAGTTTTCAATACAACAATATATGGCAATCTCTTTTTTTAATGTTATCCTTTCCTATGACTGATTACCACTTCCAAATGGCCATTACAGTAAGCATTAACACCTCACTCACTTTTGCACATGTAACAGATGCCAACTAGCCTCCTAGCTGGTGGCAGTAGGCTACGTGGTAAATCCTCACGAGTCCAACCACTTCTAACTGCAGAGTTGTAGGCCTGGGATTTTTGTGGTTAGAGGTTAGAGTGCTTGACTACCATGCTGTGGGTTTGACACAGGTGAGCGGTCAAACCGACCTTGGCTACACACAGATAGCCTACTATACATTCGCCTTTGCCAGATATTGGGATGAAGTGATGTGCAGTGTTGGGAGTAATGAGTTACAAAAGTAACTCATTATTACTGTAATGCATTGCTTTTTGTTGTAACTTGGTATTGTAAAGGCATTACAGAAAAAAAAATTGGTAATATTTTACTCGGTACAATTGTCAGTAACTCAAGTTACAATGCTTTTTTAACTTGGAATGAAGTGGTGTTTTTTTTCCTTCATACAAATTCACCAAAAATCACTGAGAGGTCAGCATAGATAAAAGGTCTGTTGTGCCGGAATTAATGTAGAAAATCTTAGAACAACGTCATTTTCAACATTGATCACGAATGAGTGAAGGTCATAGGCTACCGGAGGGCCCGAAGAGTAACTTCAAATGTAATGCAACAGTAATGTAACGCCTTACATTTTCAAAACACTAATATTGTAATGTAAGGGATTACCTTAAAATGTCAGCAACAAGTAATAAATTACACATTACAGTTTTGCAGTAACTGGTGATGCACACTGGTGATGTGCCCTAAAAACTGCAGTCTTTAATGCCTATGAGTTTCTGTTTGGTTGAGGAAGATTTTATTATTATTATTATTATTTATTTATTTATTTATTTTGGGTTTGTATGAGGTAGCGGGTTTGACACCTGTGAACAGTCAAACTGACCTTGGCTACACACAGATACGCCTTTTGCAGATATTGAGATGAAGTGCTGTGCCCAAAACTGCAGTCTTTGTTGCCTATGAGTTTCTGTTTGGTCGAGGAAGATTATCTTAAAAAATTTTTTTTTAGTGCAGTTGATATAAATAAGCTAGTTTGCAAATGTAATGTAAGTAGAAACCATCAACTTGTCAGAACCTACAGATTTAATTCAATTCAATTCAATTCAATTCAATTCAATTCAATTCAATTCAATTCAAATTTATTTGTAGAGCACACAAATACAGTACATTGTCTCGCGGCGCTTTACAGACAGTACGGGAAGCATCCATGAGAATCAGGGGCAAGGAAAAACTCTTTGTAAATAACTTGTTTTGTAGGAAGAAACCTTGGGCAGATCCACGCCTCATGGACTCAGCCTACCTGCCTGGGGCCTAATAAAGTATCCGTAAAGTCTGATGCATAGATTGACCATGGTTAACACAAAAACAGTATGAGTACTGAATGTAGTCAGAGATGATATACACATAGGTGATAATATACACATAGATATACACATTTAGGCCGGCTACTGTCGTTGGAGCATGGAGCTACTGGAAGTGAACAATTATGACCATGGCTATCTGATGCCATCTAGTGACAAATTACTGTCAAAGCAAGTTTGGGTAAACTTGTGAAGTTTAAACTCTTCATCACACACTCAATTTTGTTGATTCACTCTGTCATATTAGGCAATCATGCACAGAATCATCCTTTAGTTTAAAGACATTTAAACGGAGAGAAGGAAGTTGAGACAGAAACTCGAGATGGGAATGGAGAGAAAATTTGTTGCTGTGCCTTTAAACGTCCTTGTGTAACTATCCGTGGGTCCCGCCCACTGTTCACCTTGTGATTGGTTAGCGAAGAATCGTTGTGCGCCTTGATTGGAGGTCGAGGTGTCAGTTTCCGCAGACCCCGGAAAAATACAGCAGTAACGTGTAGTCGGTTGTTCAGCTGCAAGGGTGTCCTTGTGACATAATCGCGTTTGATAACTTGGACAACTGCTTGCTGCCACTTGATTAAACAGAATTAAGAAAAACTTGGTGCCAATTTCGGTGCATGCAAGCTAGGTGCTATTATTTTGTAACTTGTGAATTTAGACATGCCGACGTCACCTGTGAAAACGAGAATCCCTCTAACCAGTTTCGGACACATGATTACTGAAGTTAAGGTGAGTAGCCTCCGTTACTGATAACATTACGACTTCTTTTTTGAATGAATAGACCATTTCACAAGTCCAATTTCGGTAACATGACGCTAAGAAAGTTAAAACTGAAGTGAACAAGTTGTCGTGCCATTCAAAGTTAGCCCAACGTTGACGTCACTGACGTTAATGTTAGGGTTGGGACTTTTCAGAAATTTTCATGTTCGATTATTCAGAAAGTTAACAAACAGTTAATCGATTATTTGCGGGAAAAAAGACGTCATTTGCCCACTTTCAGAGCCATAGTCTACATACATGGGTTTGCGCCCATCTTCCCCACGCAAATTAATGTAAAAAAACGCACATAAAATGACTTATATTTCTCCAAAGTTATTAAGGAAATACAGCATTTTGGCCTTCCGCAGCATGAGAGCGAAAGGATCAGTGTGCATTAAGGTGCGAACTTGCACCACATCAACCGTGTAACGTTAGACCTGGTTGCGATGTTTAGGGATTTCGTGAAGGAATTGACCGTCAGTTATTAGAGCTCTAATGTAGCTTTTGTTTATGCTGTTAAATATTTTTTTTTCGACTGTACTTTTATCCAGAGCTTAATGACGTCCCAGATTGTGAAATAAGAATCCAGCTCTTGGCTAGATTTGTCACAATGTTTTGAATACAGCATAGGCTATCATGAGCATTTTTGAATGCACGACGAAATATGTAACTTTTCTGACCAAAATTGCCAACGGATAACAGCTGGTGATAGGAAGAACTTTCACATAGTTTTGTTCAAACTCAGGACGCGAGGGCGGGCGAGCAAGGCACACAGGTATGCATATTCCAGTGGATCAGTTCATGCTTTCCGAGGCAGAGACAATTATTATAAAAAAAATTACGCGCTCTGTAATAGCCTTCAGTAGCCAAGTAGGCTACGTTAAATAACGAATAACATTTTTTCTCAAATTACATAGGCCTAATAAGCAGTAACCAATTTATCAACAGCATGCCTGTTTCCCTTCACATCGGAGAAAACATCGCGACTAGGCAATGCGCACATACTTTTTGCCAAACTAGCTGATATGAGAACAGTTCTCCAGTATCAGACCGCCTTTTAAATGACGTTGGTAGGTAACAGTGTCACTGTAATTGCATTGAAATTTATAAGCTATAGGCCCATGTTTCTTGAGAAATGGTCCCACACTGCTATTCTCCTCCTAACCTCCTTCACCTCTCCTCGTTGTTGCGCAATAGCGTACCGGAAGATGTAGCTGCTCTAATGCGCAATAAATTAAACGATTATTCGCTAAGCTTTAATTTTTATTCGACCAAGCTTTAACAAACAAATAATCGATAATCAATTATTCATTAACAACCCTAGTTAATGTACAAAGTGTGGGGAACAAGTTGTCGTGCCATTCAAAGTTAGCCCAACGATGACGTCACTGACGTTAATGTACAAAGTGTGGCCATTATGAGAACTGGCGCTTACTGTCAAGCACTGCAGATTCTAGGCCTAGATGAACTGTAGTCTGTGGAGCTTAGCAGTGTAATAGGCCTAAATAACAGGAGGGCCCTGGGAAAGATAGCTTATTACAAGGAACTCAATGAAGATCTCAAGTGACGTTCTAGAGGCATATTTCTGTAATATAGTAATCCTTTCTCTACCCAGTTTAGTAATCTAACTGTGTGTGTGTGTGTGTGCTTGTGTGTGTGTGTGTGTTTGTGTGTGTGTGTTTACAGAAACAGCTGTTTGGTATCCAGGCTCCTGCAAATGTAGAGTTCACCGGATGGAGGCGACACTTCAACACTTACACACTACAGGGACGCCGGAATGTAAGACACACACACACACACACACACAAACACACACACAAGTGCGCGCACGCACATACATACACACACTCATCAACACTTAGGGACGCTGGTGTAACGGAGGCCAGCTAGCTGGTGTAAACGTGTAAATCCTCATCACCCAATTACATGGGTGAGTTAGAAGCTCGGGCTTTTAGCTCAGTTGGTCAGAGCGTCCCACTCCCACGCCAGAAGTTTGTAGCTTGCGGGGTGGCGGGTTCGAGACCCGCGTGCGGGTAAGAGACACACACACACACACTGCATGGATGCCATAGTGTAAGACACATTAATAGTCTAGCCCTACACACAAACACACACACACACAAACACACCTAAACATAGACACACACACTTGCATGTTGCGGATTGGCACTGATGTAGAAATGCAGGGACGCCGGAATGTAAGACACACACACACACACTTAAAGTAAATAGTCTAGCCCCACTCACACTCAGACTCACACACACACACACACACACACTCAGACTCACACACACACACACACTCAGACACACACACTTGCACGTTGCTGATTGGCACTGATGCTGTGTTGGCAGTCAGTACTAAAACAATACGTTGCCTGCCATCTGTTGCACACACACACACACACACACACACACACACACACATGCACTGTCTGTTGCTAGGATTAATTATGTTGTTGGTGGCAGTCAGACGGCTCTGAAAGATTATATTATTGGTCAATTCTCTCCGCCAATTGTCACATAATGCCCACCCTCTGTCTGTAGTTGATGTTCACTCTGAAAGAGTATATTATTGGCCAATTGTCTCATAATGCCCACCCTCTGTCTGTAGTTGATGTGCATTCTGAAAGAGGATATTATTGGCCCCCTCCACCAACCCGCCTTTCCCCTCCTCTCTGTAGTTAATGTACACTCATACATTTGTAAATATCTCTCTCAAAAATTCAAAATTGAACGGTGCTTTCTTGGCATGTCTCAACAAGTTGCCAAAGCTCAATACAATACATACAATGCAATCATCTCTCCCTCTCACTTTGTCGTTTCTTCTAGTGACGTGACTTACTCAAAATTCTGGGGCGGTGCCCTATGTGATGATGAACATTTTGTAATGATCTCGTCTCCTTATAATTTGTAAACCCCTCTCTGTAGTCTCTTTCTGCAGTCTCTCTCTCTCTCTCTTTCTCTCCCTCTCTCTCTGTAGTCTCTTTCTGCAGTCTCTCTCTCTCTTTCTCTCCCTCTCTGTAGTCTCTTTCTGCAGTCTCTCTCTCTCTTTCTCTCCCTCTCTGTAGTCTCTTTCTGCAGTCTCTCTCTCTCTTTCTCTCCCTCTCTCTCTGTAGTTTGTTCTGGTGACGTATGCTGCTCTATAACATTGAGGGCGGTGACCTAACACATGCTGCTCTGGCAGTGGGGGGCGGTGGCCTATGATCATGCACATTTGTAAATTCCCTCTCTCTCTCTCCCTCCCTCCCTCTCTCTCTCCCTCCCTCTATCTCTCTCTCTAACATTGTAAATCTCGCTCCCCCCTCTCTTTCATTCTCTCTCTCTCTCTCTCTCTCTCTCTCTCTCTCTCTCTCTCTCTCTAGTTTGTTCTGGTGACGTACGCTGCTCTGGCGGTGGGGGGCGTGGCCTATGCTGTGCATCGGAGGAACAAACAGGAAGTGAGAGAGGACAGCGCTTCCTCCCAGGCCTGACCGACCACACACACACACAGCACTAGCAGAACTTTCACACATACACACACACACACACACACACACACACACCGTACATACACACAGCACTTTCTTGACATACCACACAGACACACAGTCTGTGCAATTATGTGTGAATTACACAGAGGCAGTTGTAACAGTTTATTTAATTTTGTGTATGAATAAAAGATGGAATGTCCACACTGATAATACTGTTTATTTGTCAATCACACTCACTGCTTACCTGTGTGTGTGTGTGTGTGTGTGTGTGTGTGTGTGTGTGTGTGTGTGTGTGTGCAAAAAACAGAGTATGGCATAATGTCCTACTTATCTGTAACCCAGTTGTCTCCATAATATGACAAAAAACTTCTTTTTTGCAAACCTGAGCCAAATCTGTAATCATGCTTTTCTGCAAAACACACACACTCACAGACACACAGACACACACACACTCACAGACACTCACACACACACACACACACACTCACACGCACGCACACACACACACTCACACACACACACACACACACACACACACACACACACACACACACACACACTTGCAGGGCAATCATGTGTGTTTTTGCAAACCGGTCATCTGTAATGTGTCATAGTGTGGTGCTTTTCTGCAAAACACACACACACACACACACACACACACACACACACACACAGTAGCAGTGGCAGTAAGCCAGAACGAGGTCACAAGAACAAGCTGGTTTCATCATCGTACCACATACTTCCTCTTCTCTTACTCTCACACTCTCATCACATTTATACATCTATAGCTCAAGTGTGTGTGTGTGTGTGTGTGTGTGTGTGTTAGTCTCTCACACTCTCATCACATTTATACATCTATAGCTCAAGTGTGTGTGTGTGTGTGTGTGTGTTAGTCTCTCACACTCTCATCACATTTATACATCTATAGCTCAAGTGTGTGTGTGTGTGTGTGTGTGTGTGTGTGTTAGTCTCTCACACTCTCATCACATTTATACATCTATAGCTCAAGTGTGTGTGTGTGTGTGTGTGTGTGTTAGTCTCTCACACTCTCATCACATTTATACATCTATAGCTCAAGTGTGTGTGTGTGTGTGTGTGTGTGTGTGTGTTAGTCTCTCACACTCTCATCACATTTATACATCTATAGCTCAAGTGTGTGTGTGTGTGTGTGTGAAACAGAGTATGCCACAATAAACACACACACAGACACTTGCAGTGGCAGTAAGACCACACACACAGAGACACTGTATAGCTTAAGTGTTGGCTAAGTGTGTGTGTGTGTGTGTTTCTGTGCAAAACAGAGTATGCCATAATAAACACAAACACACACACACACACACTTGCAGTGGCAGTAAGACCACACACACACACACACACACACACACACACACACACACACACAGAGAGACACTGTATAGCTTAAGTGTTGGCTAGGTGTATGTGTGTGTGTGTGTGTGTGTGTGTATGTGTTTCTGTGCAAAACAGAGTATGCCATAATAAACACACACACACACACACACACTTGCAGTGGCATTAAGACCACACACACACACAAACAAAGTATTGCAGGGAAGCTCTTAGTGTTGGCTGTGGCAATCTTCCACTTCCTCTTCAAACAGAACTGGCAGATTTAAAAAAAAAAAAAAAACCCTTTGAGAGGGTTTCAGAGGCTGTAAACACAGGCAGACAAAAACTGAGACTGACTGACATGTTGTAGCAACCATTGGACTTTGGAAGCAAAAGGACAACATAAAACCATATCAGGTGAATAAATTCATATATTTATTAGTGCTGGCAAAATTAATGCTCAAGTGATTAATTAAAAAAAAATAATAATTTGATTAAAAAAATGAACTCAGATTAATCCTGGTTCCACTTTCATGGCAGATATTGTGTTCAATTTCAGATATAAAATGGCTAGGTTTTTAAGTGAACCAAAGAATATGTTCTAGCTCCTGAATTTTCAGCAGAGGGTTGATGTTTGGGGAATCTGTAGGGGGTAGGTGTGCATTGGTCATTAGAGAAGAACAAAGCCAGGTATTAGCATCAGGGTTTTATCAGGGCTAAATAAGGGTCCAACATACCCTAGCATCCAAATTCTTACTAGAAGAAATTAGTTGCGATTAAAAGTGATTAATCATGATCATAGTTCATGCAGGTTGGGGAAGCTAGCTATCTGTACAGTCACTATATTTTCAATGCCTGGTTTTAAATGTTGGATCTGTCATTATACTAAAAGTGTGGGGATATTTTGAGCCTTAATGTGGTTTATTTTGTTTTATTTTGTTGCAATATACTTTGGGTCCTTGTCATACTGAACTTTTCCTTTAAACAAAAAAGTTTTTTCGAAATCGGACACAAAGTATGGAAGATGACACATGGAATGAGCGGTCCTACATGATTGGTCAAAATGACCAATATTCCATTTAGAACCGGAATATTCCCTGTATGTTCTCAATTCTAATTCTTTACCAGTAGACTGCATTAGGTGTCCTCACATTCTAGAATTTTGAGGTCCAGCGCCATCTTGAGGGTAGAGCGGGGGAAGAGCGACGAATTTCCCCCAGGTCAAATGAGCTATGACCAATAACCCCCGGCAATATTTAATACAATAAGCAGGTTGAAGCAGTCAAAGGTCTTTGTAGATCATGTATACCCGTCAAACTTTTGAAACTTACGAAAGTAACTGCTTTTTAAGATCTGCCGCGATTAACTTTAAGCGTCAAGAGCAATGTTTACTACATAGTGCAATGTAGCCCCCCGCATTCAAATCGCTATTTGTAAAACATTTAAAAGTCTCGACACAGCATGATACCTCGGTCACAACATTATCAGAGCCCCTACACGTGGAATCGAGCATTAAAAACATCCTTGGTGTACGCGTGTTTTTCAAAGAATGTTTAGGAACTATGCACTTACCAGACCAGATTAACCACCTGACGTTAGTAGCAACTCCCACTGACTGCTTGCTACGGAGAAATAGTAACGCTATGTGTGAACGTCGACTGGGAGTAAACGTTGTAAGCATGTTGACTGGCTAAAGATTTAGTAATATTTGGCAGTGCCTAACTTTCTTAGATACATAATGTGGGAGCAGACACTACGAGCTGGCACAAGTGATCGAAAGCACTGGCTCAATACTGGGAGAGGAATGATGTTAGCCCCTGGGTAGGTTACCCCAAGTCTTTTTCTTTTAACGTAGCCTACTATTGCTTTACCTTAGCCTTCACCAGGCTCTTTCCATCAAACTCATTTGACACTAATTCTCGTACCCTCTCCCAAACAATTTGGTTATAATCCTTAACATTTACAGCACTACAATTCATCAGTAGTAACAAGGTAGTTGCTGGATAAGCCTGACGTTAGCAACTAGCATGTTAGTACTATATGAATTGCATAGTTCACAAATAGTCTTTGAAACAAACATATGCGTACACTACGGATGTTTTAAATAATCGATTCTACGTGTAGGGTCTGTAATGATGTTGTGACTGATGTATCCTGCTGTATTTTAAAAACAGCAATTTGGATGCAGAGGGCAACATTTACTATGCAGGCTAGTTAGAACCCATTCTACGTAAAGTAATCGCGGCAGATCTTAAAAAGCAGTTACTTTCGTAATTTTCATTTTGAACTAAAGTTTGACTGGTAGACATGATCTATAAAGAGCTTTGACTGCTTCAACGCCGGAGTTTGACATTAAATATATTAAATATTCCCGTGGTTGGTCATAGCTCATTGGCCTGGGGGAGATTCGTAGCGCTCTTCCCCCGCTCTACCCTCAAGATGGCGCTGGACCGCAAAATTCTAGCAAAATTCTAGAATGTGAGGACACCTAATTGTGCTTCTTGCGGCTGCCTTGTGCTCTCAGCACTGACCCCCTGACATTATCAAGGGTCCATCATGGACCCCCTGGAGCTTCTCCTGGGCACCCTAGAGGATCTAACTGGCAAAGACCTGAAGAAGTTCCAGCTGTACCTGACTGATGAAGCAGCAGAAGGTTTCAAGCGGGTCCCCAGAGGGAAGCTGGAGAAATGTGATCCCACAGACACGGCAGGCATAATGAGGGAGGCCTATGGCAGTGATGGGGCCCTGAGGAGAACACTCCTCATACTGAGGAAGATGAAGCACAATGAGCTGGCAGACAAACTGGAGAGAGAGATGAAGATGAGGTACAATAGTTGACTAGTCTGAGCACCATTGAGTATGAGAAAAGCTGTTAACAGACACTACATGCGTGGGCAGAAATCTAAACAAATCTTTGAAGTTGCAAATAGCTTTGCCTCGCTTTGTCTTGTCTGTGTATGATGGTAATATTGATTAACATTTTAATCATCTTGTCTTTATACTCTGAATTTTACTTTGAACTTACTATAAAAATTAAACTTGCTTACCAGTATTCCTCTATCTGTCTGTCTCTCGGTCTGTCTTCAGTGTCCTAGGAGGATCAGTGAATAGGAATAAAGGATCAGGTAAGTTAATTAAAGGCTCACTGAATGTGCCTTTAAATTAAAGGTGTAGTCCATGTCTCTGTTCTTGAAAGCCATGGAATGCTGTCAGTAAGAAAAAGAACTACAGCAAAACCTTAGCATGAGATTGGTAAAATACACTGCTATAGACGAATCCAACGAAACTACCGGAAGTAAGCAGGCGCCATTATTGAGCTACCCAGATCACCAATCTGTCCATAGGGATAACGTGATAGCACACCATAAAATACTGTGATTTACGAGATTCACTACTACTTGTATAATGTCAGAGTATTCCATGGTCTTTGCTGTTAGCTGTCATTGACTGCGCATTGCCGAAAAGGTTTGTTGACAGTCCAACAATGGCGCCACCACAAGATGGCAGCCTACACAAGACGCTCTTCGGATTTGTCCATAGGCTAGTGGTTTTCTGGCTGTGATTCAAGTCCTTGCTCCGCCAAGGAAGTCATGCTTTCGCCGGCATGTGTGTTTGTGTGTGTGTGTCTGTCTGTAAACAACATAACTCGAAAAGTACTGCACAGATTTGGGTAAAACTTTTGGACGATGTGTAGCCTAGACTCTAGACGTACCCCTAGTGGTAGCAAATTTGAATTTGCACAGAGGTACGTCTAGAGGCCACTGATAGAAACCCGTTTTAGCCTTCCTCTGGAGGCGGATAACCAATCACAGCGCTGTATGTGTACAGGAAATGGTAAGGCGGGCTTTGTACGACGACAGCCCTGCTCAAACCAGAGCGGAATCGTCTTTGGCTTTAGTTTTGGACGAATTGCACTTGTCATTTTCTTTGAAAGTGAAACAAGAAAGTGCACTGAAGTTTTTCGTTCTGAAAAAGATGTCTTTGCCGTGTTACCGACGGGCTACGGGAAAAGTTTGATATACCAGCTGGTACCACTGGCCGGAACGCTAGCCTATTACGTGGAGAGGCAGTTTGAAAGACAACGCAATCACCCGCCCCTCCGTTGAGGTACAGTCTATCAGTGGTCTTCAGACTATACATTCTTATGATATAGTCTGACGTGTCAGGCTAGACGATGTGTGTATTGGGACGAGTAAGAATTGAATTGATTTTCGTGGCGATCAGTGATCCAGTACACCATCTGTGACCATATTGTCTGTGCTCTCTGAGTGCTTTTCTAGTTCTGATTTTAATGCTGTCCATCAGAGTCTGCTGTTCAAGAGTGTGTCACTCAGAGGTCGTCACTCAGGGCAAGCAAATATGCACTGAAAAATAAGTTTATTTGCATCTCTGAAATTGAGGAGACTAAAGTACATTATATTCCCCTTGTCTAACAGTCACAACTGTGTAGTGGCTGTATGTAGATGAGGTTCAAACTTCCACTTATGGAAAACTCTTTTTCATATACAGAGACTGCCAGTCGATGGGAAGTCAGTCAGCAAGTTAAGGATGCCCTGAAGAATAAGTTCACTAGCATCTTTGAAGGCCCTGAGGAGACTAAAGTCCAGCTAGATGATATCTACACAGAGCTCCATGTCACTGAGGGAGTGAGTGAAGAGGTCAACACTCAACATGAAGTTCAACAGATTAAGATGCAAGCCAAACGTCAGACAGGAAAAGACATCATAATCAAGAGCAATGATATTATGAACTCCTCACCTGGAAATAAAGTCAGAACAGTGATGACCATTGGCATTGCTGGCATTGGGAAATCTGTGTGTGTGCAGAAGTTTTGCTTGGACTGGGCAGAGGGAAGAGCCAATCAGGACATACATTTCATCTTTGTGCTTCCATTCCGAGAACTGAACTTACTTGAATCAAACCAACACAGTTTTACATCACTTCTGATGTATTTCCACCCTGAACTTGTGGACTTTAATTGTGTTAAAGTGGACAAAAAGACAAAGATTCTGTTCATATTTGATGGCCTAGATGAAAGCAAGCTAGAACTGAATTTCAAATGTTTAAAGAAGCTGCACAATGTGTGCCAGCTGTCATCTGTTGCCATGCTGATCACAAACCTCATAGAGGGCAACCTCCTTGGATCCTCTCTCATCTGGATCACATCACGACCTGCAGCAGCCAATCAAATCTCTTCTCGTCACATAGACAAATGGACAGAAATATGTGGATTTAAAGACACACAAAAGGATGAATATTTAAGAAAGAGAATCAAAAATGGCTATGCTGGTCAAATTGTTTCACAAATCAAGTCCAAGAAGAGCCTGTACATCATGTGTCACATACCAGTGTTCTGTTGGATCCTTGCCTGTGTGGTCCGGGAAATGCTATTGTCAGATTGCAGTATGGACATTCCAACAAGTATGACTGAACTCTTCATCCATTTCTTACTCATACAGACCAACAGGAAGAACCAGAGGTGTTCTGGGCAAAATGAAATCGACAGAATCAATTTAATGACGAGACACAAAGAACACATACTACGACTGTGTGCACTGGCATTTACACAACTGGAAAAGGAGAGTGTTGTGTTTAGTAAAGAGGATCTGAGAGAAAGTGGCATTGAGGAAAGTGAAGTTGACAAATACTCTGAAATGTGCACAAAGATCTTCAAAAAAGACCGGACATTCTACAAAAGAACATTCTACTGCTTTGTCCATCTGAGTGTCCAGGAGTTTCTGGCAGCCCTCCATGTGTTTTATAGTTTTGCAAATAAGAACTACGAGGCTTTGAGACCCTTTACAGTTCAGAGTGTCTTAGATAGCAACTACCAAGATGAAGAGAGACTGAAAAATCTTGATGAACATGAGGATGGTGTCTGTCAGGATGGGATGACATTGCATGTACTGTTACAAAGAGCGGTGGATAAATCCTTAGAGAGCAAAAAGGGACACCTGGATCTTTTCCTACGTTTCCTTCTAGGAATATCTATGGATTCCAATCAGGAACTCTTAGAAGGCTTACTACCGCAGGTAGAGGACATTTCAACAAGTGTCAAGACCACTGCTGAATACATCAAACAGGTTCTAAATGAAGGCAACTGTTCTGCAGAGAGGTGCTTGAATCTGTTACTCTGTCTACTTGAAGTGAAGGACAGCTCACTTCATGAGAAAGTTGAGGAGCATGTGAAGTCTGGACAACAGCTGACTCCAGCCCAGTGTTCACTACACGCCTACATGCTTATGATGTCAGAGGAAGTGCTGGATGAGTTCAATCTGACTATGTACAACACGGACCAGGAGGGTCGTGAAAGATTGCTCTTTGTGCTGAGTGGCTGCAGAAAGGCTCGGTAAGTACAGTACATATCCCCTAACGATTATCTATTATTATTACCTCCACCAAGGAGGTTATGTTTTCGACAACGTGTGTGCGTGTCTGTGTGTGTGTGTGTCTGTCTGTGTATATATCTCAAAAAGTACTGCATGGATTTGGATGAAATGTTCAGACAATATGTGTATTGGGATGAGTTAGAATTGATTTGAATTTGGTGGCGATCGGTGATGCAGAACACCATCTGTGCCCACATTACCTTGGCGGAGGTGTGCGCTCTCTGAGCGCTTTTCTAGTTAATAAAGTTATTCGATTGTATAGTTACTCTTTCATAAATTGTATAAGAATAGATATTAGTCCTTTAGACAAGCTGTATACAATCAACTATGCAGCGAGTTCATTCTTACACTATGCAGAGAGTTCATTCTTACACAATATTTGGAGTGATGGACATTTTTTTAAAACACCTGAAATTACAGCTGTAAAATGATTCCTGTGCCCAAAGCTGTGCTTATTTCTCAAATCTAGTATTCAGAAATCAATTTCAAATACACTAAATTGAAACTGGAACCCATGTCATGGACAACCTGTAGTGTTGTCGTGGACCACCTGTTGAAAACCCATGCTACAGTGGCTGCTCTGGTAGTGTTCATGTAAAGGAGGCCAGCTAGCTCGGCTAGCTCACCGCAGTGTTTCCCATACGTAGACCATTGTGTGGCGGGCCGCCACAGAATGGAATCCTATCGCCACATAATAAGACTCACGATTAGAAAAAAAAAAAAAGACTTGCGAATAATAAAAAAATCAGTTGCGTGTCGTTCCACTTCCCTCACACCTGTATCGCTCCATTCTTTCATAGTGCCCCTTCTGCTCGTTCCCGCACTC
Source organism: Sardinella longiceps (assembly GCA_027497455.2). Taxonomy (NCBI): domain Eukaryota; kingdom Metazoa; phylum Chordata; class Actinopteri; order Clupeiformes; family Clupeidae; genus Sardinella; species Sardinella longiceps. The sequence continues at coordinate 69,964 of JAODXP020009785.1, read as the reverse complement.
GCGCAGGGTTTCCCACAGCGCTAAGGCACATTGCCAAAAACTGCCCGCCGCCTTGCCTACATCCCCCGTATTTTTTTTACGCATAGACCTACATAAAAAGGCCGGTCGCATCACTATCACTGCGCAATGAGGCCATATAGCGGCATCTGAAACTTACATGTTGTTCCATCGGCATTCGGCAATATTACCTTTTGCTACGCCAACATTATTAGTTTAAAGGAAGAGGCTAATTAACCAACAACTGGAATTCATACCATGATCGTGGGTAGAACACCTGGGGTTGTGTTTTAACGTTTAATCAAGAGAATATGTGTAGCCTGTGGACGTGGCTTTGTCAATGCTCATCTTTACAGAAAAAAAATCTGCACGTTAATAGCAGTTCACTAAAGTCCAAAGCGTCAAAGTTAGCTGTCAACGCTAGTTGATTTACGATCAAGCAAGACAAGCGCTACTTACGGTATTTGCAATAATTTCTTGCCTATGCCTGTAATGATCAACCATATTAGAATTGGAACGCACACGCAACAAATGGGCCATCAATTACCTGCGCTCTTTCCCTTCTGTTGCGCACACAGACACTGCTCCCTCCCTGCCGGTCTCCTCATCATGCATATATGTTCCTTATTGATTTGGTGCAGGAAATAAGCCTACAGTTCTCATACTTTTTGTAAACCTTAAACGAATGGCAAATAACATTTATTCGTCAAGTTGGATTTAATTCATGTGACCTGTTTCACAGCAATTTATGATTGTGCCATGAGTGTGGTGTACTGCAAGTAGCCTAATTGGTATAATGTCAGATGACACTTTATAACTTTAGGTTTTTTTTTTTACATTGAACATCTTTTTGATGAAGAATAATAGGCATTTTATTGCTGTTTAAAACCTCAAAATTAAGTTTTATCCCATTCCTTGATTAATTGATGAAATAATAGGCTACTTAATAGCACTTAATTGCTCTGTGATTATAGCCTTTACATTTTACCTACTTTAGTTATTTGTTCAGTAAATAAAGTAAAGTAAGGCTGTTGCCAACTTAAATTTGTGCCCCATCGGGCAACGCCCCCTCCCCCCTGGCCATCTATCCACCCTGGGGCGACCCCAACATTGATTGCCCGGGCGACACCCCCTCCCCCCGGTCACCACCCTCATCGGCACAGTGGACCACCACAAATTGCTACCTAATCTGTGGGAAACACTGCACCGGTAGTATGTGTAAATCCTCATCACCCAATTCTATGAGTGCTTCTAACACGCTGAGTTAGAAGCTCAGGCTTTGGCTCAGTTGGTTAGAGCGTGGGAGCCGGGAGTTTGTAGCTTGCGGGGTGGCGGGTTAGAGACCCGTGTGCGGTGCGGACCGCCACCGACTACATTCAGAGTAAAAACTAATGGAAATGGGGTTTAGTCATTAAAACTTTACATTACATGTTAACAACACATTAATTTCCAGTCTGTTCTGGTGTTTCTGTGTTCTTCTAGCCTGCATGGCTGTGGTCTCTGTGCGGATTCCTGCGGGGTCATATCCTCGCATCTTCACTGTGATGGTACAAGACTGAGAGAGTTAGACCTGAACTCCAGCCCCCTATCGGATGCTGGGTTTGAACGTTTATCTGCTGGACTCAAGCACTCATACTGTACACTGGAGATACTGAGGTTAGTAACCGCTTTACAACTGTTGGCCATTTGTCATCCTTATTGCCACAAAGCACATTATGCACAACATCTCTGTTTGCTTAAAGGTAGGGTCCATGACTCCTATACACCAGAGGTGGGGCTTCGATACGAAAATGCTGGTATTTTCAAATTTAGTCGACGCGAATATTACTCTAGGATCTTGAACCCTACCTTTAAGTTGTTGTGAATTATTACCAGAAACTATATAAATCCTTTTAAGTTGTTGTGAATTATTACCGAGCCACTGGCCCAAGAAGCAGGGAAACCACCAGGGAAAACTACAATGATCAAAGGTCCTGACACTGATAGGGGATCCCAGAAAATATTAAATATTATAATCAATTTTTAAGTGGCACCCCCCAATGGACAACAGGTGTAGTGTCATTAAATACGGGTTCTCTTGTTTCTTTCCTCTGACTACAGGCTGGCTGGCTGTGCTCTCAGTCAAGATTCCTGTAGGAACCTTACATCAGTTCTCCAGGCAGAAAGCTCACAACTCAGACTATTGGACTTGAGTTCGAATGCCATCAAGGACTCTGGAGTGGAGCTGTTGTCTGCTGGACTGAAACACACCAACTGCAAATTAGAGACACTGATGTTCGTCATGTGAAATCATTTCCCTGGTTTCAGCTAAGACACATACCCATATAAAATATCTATATTCAATTACACGGCAATATTTTTCTAATTTCATAAGTAATTAAAAAAACTCTTTTGCAAATGTATTGCATGTTGACTTAATTTCTGGTATGTTTGAAAATATGTAAACTGCACTATGTATTTTCTGGCAGACTTGTTCACTGTCAACTCACAAGCCGTTCATGCCAAACGTTGGCCTCAGTGCTGCAGTCAGACACTTCCCAGTTGAAGGAGTTGGACCTGAGCAACAACGACTTGACTGATTCTGGAGCAGAGGAGCTGTGTGCTGCTTTGGGACACCTGATGTGTAAACTTGAAGTGTTGAGGTGGGCATTATTCACAAAAATATGGATATCAGATTTTTGTAGACAATTTTTTTGTGAACATTGTCAACAACAGACAGTTGGTAATTGGAAAGCCATGCACGTTCTCAACAAACTCCTCCTGTCTGTGTTGGATTGCAGTAGTCTATTCCAGTTGTGCTCATAGACCTTGTGTAGGTTTCATCTAATACTTCAGTGTCAAACTTTTAATGTTAAGATTTTCTTTCCTTGAGTCACAATAAGTTGTTTTTAATGTGTACAAATGTGTACAAATGTGTATAAATAGTGTCCTGGTGGAGCATTCTAGTCATTGATGGTGAAAACAAAGCACAATCCAGTAGGACTTGGTGATACTGACATATTGAGGCCAAACAACTATTTTGTTCTGTTCTTCAAGGCTCTCTGGGTGTCTCATCTCACAGAAAGGTTGTGAGTTTCTAGTCTCAGCGCTGAAATCAAACCCTGAGTCCCACCTCACTGAACTCGATCTGAGCTACAATTACCCAGGAGAAGCAGGGCTACAGATGCTCTCAATACTCCCTGGAGGAAAAATAATGATCAAGTAAGTGTCTGTTGCCTGTTTTGACAAATGCACTTTAATAGTCTCTGGGTCTGAGGAAAGGCACCATTACAACAGAACTTGGAATATGGTACTGGGCCAAACTACAGTATGTAGATGATGACAGCTTTTTATGCAGATGAAATGATAATTTCTTAAACTTATATATTTTTTAAATTTGCCCACACTCCCATTCTATTTTTCCTTTTTGATTCATAAAGACTTGGATCCTGTTATTATTTCATAACTGCAGTGTTCATAAAATGTTGTAACTAATTCACAACTCAAAGGTACAGTATATGAACACAGTTTGTGCTTGTCCATAAAGACGAACTGTTGTTGAATAAGGCTAAATGTTATCAAAAACGTATGTGCTGCCCTAGAGTGTGAGTCTGCACTGTGGGGATGGTGATAGAGGCAATACACAACAGAAATCAAACACAAACTCCCCTGATATCAAGTTGAAATATATACCTGACAAACCCAAAGAGGGTAGTAGCCAGAATTTAATAAAGACTTTTTAATTTTAGTAAGGAGTGCCTCAAAAAGTCGTTTTCATCTCTCCAAAGAGGTTAGGTCACAAATAAAGTTAAATCCTTCCCACTCTATGTGGACCACCGGGTAATACCCATCTTCTTTTCCATAACCCTTGTCCACATGGTTGCATGGGATCTCGGTATTCCCGTGTGTGTGTGTGTGTGTGTGTGTGATTGTGTGTGTGTGTGTGTTTTAAATGTTTCTTTATATCTCCTTACAGTGTTGACCACAGTTCAAAACACATGCTGAGGAGTGGAATGCAGAAATGTAAGAATAATTCCACTTATCTCCCTCCAGAATGTACAGTAATTCTCTTTTCTGATTGGCTAATGGGGTAACCATTAACTTCGTATAACTTACTACCTGAGATGTTTTTTCTGTTAAAAAGTTTCACCACTGTTCCATATCAATGCTTTTAAGAATGGTAACTATAACAACAACAACAACAACAAGAAGCAGCCTTGTAGACCTACTTTGACATTAAAATAGTAGTACCCCAACCGAACAGATTAGCTTCTTTTAAAATGAAGTCAAATGTTTCTTTTGAAATACTTGCTCAAATATAATATACAAACAGGATATAAGCGGGATAATGGCCTTTGAGGTGACCGATTGAATGGAAATAACCATTCGGCGGAGGAAACTCTGCTCCAGCACTTAAAAGCATCATACCTGCAGGTGTATATGATGCAAATGTTTGAAACAAATGCAGAATTAGTCAGAAAAGAGAGCCCACGTCACACTATTCCAATGCTGCCTGGTGTTTTGTTGTGTTCACACAGATGCCTGTAAACTCACACTGGATCCAAACACAGCACAGCGACACCTCCTCATCTCAGAGGGAAACAAGACAGTGATGGGCGTGAGAGAGAAGCTGCAGTATCCCCAACACCCTGACAGATTTGAAGACTACCCTCAGGTACTTATGGTGTCATCCTTACCCTCAGGTAGTTATGGTGTCACCCTGACAGATTTGAAGACTACCCTCAGGTACTTATGGTGTCATCCTTACCCTCAGGTAGTTATGGTGTCACCCTAACAGATTTGTAGACTACCCTCAGGTACAGCAGTTACATGATGTCACCCTGACAGATTTGAAGACTACCCTCAGGTACTTATGGTGTCATCCTTACCCTCAGGTAGTTATGGTGTCACCCTAACAGATTTGAAGACTACCCTCAGGTACTTATGGTGTCATCCTTACCCTCAGGTAGTTATGGTGTCACCCTGACAGATTTGAAGACTACCCTCAGGTACTTATGGTGTCATCCTTACCCTCAGGTAGCTATGGTGTCACCCTGACAGATTTGAGGACTACCCTCAGGTACTTATGGTGTCATCCTTACCCTCAGGTAGTTATGGTGTCACCCTGACAGATTTGAAGACTACCCTCAGGTACTTATGGTGTCATCCTTACCCTCAGGTAGTTATGGTGTCACCCTAACAGATTTGAAGACTACCCTCAGGTACTTATGGTGTCATCCTTACCCTCAGGTAGTTATGGTGTCACCCTAACAGATTTGAAGACTACCCTCAGGTACTTATGGTGTCATCCTTACCCTCAGGTAGTTATGGTGTCACCCTAACAGATATGAAGACTACCCTCAGGTACTTATGGTGTCATCCTTACCCTCAGGTAGTTATGGTGTCACCCTGACAGATTTGTAGACTACCCTCAGGTACTTATGGTGTCATCCTTACCCTCAGGTAGTTATGGTGTCACCCTGACAGATTTGTAGACTACCCTCAGGTACTTATGGTGTCATCCTTACCCTCAGGTAGTTATGGTGTCACCCTAACAGATTTGAAGGCTACCCTCAGGTACTTATGGTGTCATCCTTACCCTCAGGTAGTTATGGTGTCACCCTAACAGATTTGAAGACTACCCTCAGGTACTTATGGTGTCATCCTTACCCTCAGGTAGTTATGGTGTCACCCTGACAGATTTGAAGACTACCCTCAGGTAGTTATGGTGTCATCCTTACCCTCAGGTAGTTATGGTGTCACCCTAACAGATTTGAAGACTACCCTCAGGTACTTATGGTGTCATCCTTACCCTCAGGTAGTTATGGTGTCACCCTGACAGATTTGAAGACTACCCTCAGGTACTTATGGTGTCATCCTTACCCTCAGGTAGTTATGGTGTCACCCTAACAGATTTGAGGACTACCCTCAGGTACTTATGGTGTCATCCTTACCCTCAGGTAGTTATGGTGTCACCCTAACAGATATGAAGACTACCCTCAGGTACTTATGGTGTCATCCTTACCCTCAGGTAGTTATGGTGTCACCCTGACAGATTTGTAGACTACCCTCAGGTACTTATGGTGTCATCCTTACCCTCAGGTAGTTATGGTGTCACCCTGACAGATTTGTAGACTACCCTCAGGTACTTATGGTGTCATCCTTACCCTCAGGTAGTTATGGTGTCACCCTAACAGATTTGAAGACTACCCTCAGGTACTTATGGTGTCATCCTTACCCTCAGGTAGTTATGGTGTCACCCTAACAGATTTGAAGACTACCCTCAGGTACTTATGGTGTCATCCTTACCCTCAGGTAGTTATGGTGTCACCCTGACAGATTTGTAGACTACCCTCAGGTACTTATGGTGTCATCCTTACCCTCAGGTAGTTATGGTGTCACCCTGACAGATTTGTAGACTACCCTCAGGTACTTATGGTGTCATCCTTACCCTCAGGTAGTTATGGTGTCACCCTAACAGATTTGAAGACTACCCTCAGGTACTTATGGTGTCATCCTTACCCTCAGGTAGTTATGGTGTCACCCTAACAGATTTGAAGACTACCCTCAGGTACTTATGGTGTCATCCTTACCCTCAGGTAGTTATGGTGTCACCCTGACAGATTTGAAGACTACCCTCAGGTAGTTATGGTGTCATCCTTACCCTCAGGTAGTTATGGTGTCACCCTGACAGATTTGAAGACTACCCTCAGGTATAGTAGTTCCATGGTGTCACCCTAACAGATATGAAGACACACTGCTCCGTGTGTGGGTGTGCGCACCCTAAGAAGTGTGAAGCTCTGCGCTCGCAACTTCCCAACAACTGTGTGTGTTTCTATTAGGTGTCCTCACATTCTAGAATTTTGAGGTCCAGCGCCATCTTGAGGGTAGAGCGAGGGAAGAGCGCTACAAATTTCCCCCAGGTCAAATGAGCTATGACCAATAACCCCCGATAATATTTAATACATTTAATGTCAAACTCTGGCGTTGAAGAGGTCAAAGCTCTTTATAGATCATGTATACCAGTCAAATTTTCGTTCGAAATGAAAATTAGGAAAGTAACTGCGTTTTAAGATCTGTGGCGATCAAGAGCAATGTTTACTACATACTGCAATATTTGCAGCTTTTAACTCTGCAGCAGCATCATGAGCAGATGTAGGGCGCCATGACCAAGCATACTACCCTGTACTTACACTAATAAAAATCTTATTTACTAATTCTGAGAGTCTCCTGTCTGAAATGTTATTATTTCAAAAAGGGCATGTCATGTATTGTTGGACCCCCATGAAAACGAGATGATTTATCTCCTCAATGAAATTGAAATTGATTACAATCATCACACTTCTGGAGGCTATTCAAAACTGCCGTAACGGAGCATAACGTTGAACCCAACGCAAACGACGTCGGGCTGAACATACTGTTGTGTCACGTCAATGGAGCAACAATGGAAGCCTGGACGTGGAGGAAATAGCTGAACTTGACAACAACCTCAGTAGTTTAAATGTATCATTGTTAGGAATGCTACAAAATGATAATATTACCACTGCTTTTGCAGTCACCAGAGGACAATCCAACACAACATGAATTTGTGTTATATTTAGCACTAGCGCTTTAAATCTCAGAGCTTCCGATACACCTAGATGCTCATTGGTGAACACCTCTGACACACCCATCAAACGAGAGTGAACTACCTCAGAAGCATGTTACGCACCGGTGTGGAGCGTAACGGGCAAACTTATCATTCAATTAGGCTAACGCAACACACCGGTGCGTAACAATGTGCTGTTGAACGAACCCCTGTTTATTGCCTCAGGTCCTGAGCAGAGAGCCTCTGATTGGACGCTGCTACTTCTCTTTGCTCAGCAGAGAGCCTCTGATTGGACGATCATCTCACATGTCTGTTTTTTGCCTCAGGTGCTGAGCAGAGAGCCTCTGATTGGACACTGCTACTTCTCTTTGCTCAGCAGAGAGCCTCTGATTGGACGATCATCTCACACTTCTGTTTCTTCCCTCAGGTGCTGAGCAGAGAGCCTCTGATTGGACGCTGCTACTGGGAGTGCTGGTGGGTCTGGGGCGCTGGTGTCGGCGTGGCCTATAAAAGCATCGCCAGGAGAGGCGGGGCCAGTGGACTGGGACGCAACGCCAAGTCCTGGAGTCTGTCTTGCTCAGGCAGCCAGAGTGGATGCAGTTACACAGCCTGGAGCAGGAACATTAAAACCAGCTGCTCACCAACGCCCCCTATGGAGGGACTGAGAATTGCAGTTTATCTGGACCGTGAGGCTGGGACTCTCTCCTTCTACTGGATCTCCAGTGACACAGACACACACACACTCACACACCTGCACACGTTTTATACCACATTCACTGATGAACCCCTTTATGCTGGGTTTGTACTGCAGGGAACTGCTTCATCCGTGTCCCTCTACTAGAACACACACACACACACACGCACACACACATACACTTACCTGCACACGTTTTATACCACATTCACTGATGAACCTCTTTATACTGGATTTGTACTGCAGGGAACGGCCTCTTCTGTGTCTCTGTACTAGATCTCTCTCACACACACACACACACACACACACACACACACACTTACCTGCACACGTTCTACATCGCATTCACTGATGAACCCCTTTATGCTGGGTTTGTACTGCAGGGAACTGCTTCATCCGTGTCCCTGTACTAGAGAACACACACACACACACACAAACACACACACACTCACACACCTGCACACGTTTTATACCACATTCACTGATGAACCCCTTTATGCTGGGTTTGTGTTGCAGGGAACTGCTTCATCCGTGTCCCTCTACTAGAACACACACACACACACACGCACACACACATACACTTACCTGCACACATTTTATACCACATTCACTGATGAACCTCTTTATACTGGATTTGTACTGCAGGGAACGGCCTCTTCTGTGTCTCTGTACTAGATCTCTCACACACACACACACACACACACTTACCTGCACACGTTCTACACCGCATTCACTGATGAACCCCTTTATGCTGGATTTGTACTGCAGGGAACTGCTTCATCCGTGTCCCTGTACTAGAGAACACACACACACACACACACACACACACACACACACACACACACACACACACACACACACACACACACACAACACACACACACACACACTATAACACGTCCATTTTCTCCACATGCCAACCCCGCCCTCACATTTTGGGGGTGTTACACTGACTTCCCACATGCACAGGCTTCCTCAGTAGTCAGGATGTGTTTATCAGGAAATGGGCCAGCTCTCATGTTTACTAAAAAACAGATAAACACCATTAAACTTGTAGAGACACTTTACTTTTAACATTTTACAGTGTGGGATTTATGCAATTAAATTATGCAATTAAATGAAATAAGATTAGATAAGACACTGAATCATATGCTGGACAAGAATTAAAAATAATCAGAAGGTACTTTGCAGTTTTAATGCTCTGCAACACTGTATGTGTCTGTGTCTGTGTCCTTCTCTCTGCACACACACACACACACACACACACACACACACACACACACACACACACCAGACACACAGGAAACAGGCGTAATTATTGAAACCACGTGACCTACTGCAGCACACAACAGTTGTAATACTTAGTGGGAACTCTAGTATAGTAGTGTATCATCACAGAACTAAGCAAGCTTCAAGATTAACACAAGAAATAGACAGGCTACTGAAACCCATCAGGTAACTTTACACTAAAAACATAATTCTCGTGCAATTATATAGGATAGACAATTTCCTTAGAAATTTTGACTTATGATAATTTTTTTTCTTTAACTGATATTTAAACATTTGTATATTCTCTGTTTTTGGTCATGTTTGCTCAGTGCTTTTAATATTGTTCTTATAATGAGAAAATGTAAATATGTGGTTAAGCTCAAAGATCAACGAATGTGTTCCTTCATCATATTGCGAAAAATCTTATTGAATATTCCATAGACTTGAGCTACCACTATTTGGTCTTTGCTTGAAAGTTGTAAATACAGTAGTTTACCAAATTGACAGACATTTGTCTACATCTGTATATAATACGCATGTATGTGCATGCCATACATTATCTAGAGATGAACTATGTACTAGGCAGCACAGACAACAAATGTATCTGTTTGTTTTTGCCTGCAGTCAAGTGGTTTTATTATGATTTCAATCAGATACCCTGCTTATAGCGAGACAAACAATGCTTTTGACCATGGATCAGGTGGTGTTACATGTTAAAGTATACGGGAGACAAGATAAGGCTTCATATTTAGTGCACACATGAGAGTAATTATGAAGTGCAGTGACTACTTAAGGTCGAGTATTTGAGACAAACAGGGGAGAGGACAGACAACACATGTAAGGGCATCTAGGCTAGCGTAAGTAGACTTTTAAGACTAAAAGTGGCTATAATAAGTTAGGTTCACAGTGGCTTAAGAACACTTGCAAAGGAGCAGTGACTGTGTAAGTAGAGTCCACAGTGAGGTGGTGGTAGAATGTAAACTAAAAATGTAAAATTAGCTGCAAAGACAAGCTGAAGTGCAAGCAAGCTGTGTGTAGGCCACAGCAGTGTGTTCTGATAAGCATGGGTGTGGTGTCCTCATATCCTGTCAGCTGCAGTAGGCCACATTCTGATGATCAGAGCGTGGCAGTGGCAGTTACAGACGGTTTCCTGGGTTCCTTGCACAGTTAAACAAGCATGTTTTGCAATAAATGGTGAGAGGTTCAAATGAACCAGTAAATTCTGTTTCTCTGCACAAACCGTCTGTCTGTGTCTGATCCACGCCTCCTCTGCAAATGACATTGCAAAAACAACACAACCTCAACGCATTGTCTAATATTTATTTTAAAAGTGTGAAAATCTGGTGTTCTCCCCTTTATGAAACTGGTATAACAAATTTGGACAGGCCCCAGGGCTTGCTATAAATAGAAAACTGTTTCCCACGTATGCACAGATGCACATCCACTATGAATGGACAGCACTGCTCACAGACCTCAAACATACTGATTGCATGTGAATGTAACATGGACATACTATACTAATATTATCCCCACCTTCTGTAGTAGGCCTTGAGCTCGCTCTCTCAGCTGGCATTTCTCAATATCCCAATGAGGAATTTCTTTGTTTATACTATTTGAGGAAGGCTGACTCCAGATCAGATGAGTGGATGTGTAGTTATTTGTCTGATGAAGTCTGGCTAGTGTCTAAATGATCTGCTATATTAGCTATCCTCTGATTCACAGATAGATAAAGATCCAACATGGACTCCCTGGACATTCTCCTTGGAACTCTCGATGAACTAACGGACTCTGAGCTGAAGACGTTCCAGTTGTACCTGATTCAGGGCTCACTGGAGGGATTCAAGCGCATCCCCAAAGGAAAGCTGGAAAACTGTGATCGTACAGACACTGCGGACATCATGAGGAGCATTCACGGTAACGATGGCGCTCTGAGGGCGACACTACTCATCCTGCAGAAGATGAGGAGGCCACATGGGTAACAAAAAAATACTTCTATTATTACTACTATACTATTTCAAAATACTTAATACTTACTTATATTTTAAAATACTTTTTCAACTATGCTTGTGTGTATGTACAACATATACCCATGTCTGAAACCAACAGGCCAACAGTATTCCTACTCTATTTATGGAAAATAATTATACACAAACAGAAATGTCCCCTCCTTTGAATAGGCCTGTGTATGGTTTTCCACTCAGTACGCCTATGTTATAGTATGTTGAACCCCTTTTAACACATGTTCAACCTTCAACCTGGAACTTGATTTCCTTTGACAGCTCAAAATGTCAGCATTCTTTCAGAGCATTTGGAGGATGCAAGAATATATTGAATATATAACATTTCTGTTTCAGGTTACTAAACATGCCAAGTCCGACTACACTGGAGACCATTGGAGGAGATGGAGGAAGTTCATTTGATTTCACAGGTGTCTGCAATGGCGCCACCCTCAGGAAGATTGGGGTAGCAGTGGGCGGCTGGCAGATCAAAGCTGTACGGGTGGAACTGAGCGACGGGCGTGTGGCAACCTTTGGAAATTCACACACTTTCCAAGAGTTTACGTTCGAACCCGGCGAGCGCCTCACCAAGCTGTCTCTGTGGGGAAACGGAGAAAGGACACGTCTGGGTGCCATCAAGTTCTGGACGAGCACCGGACGGGAGTTCTTTGCTTACATGACCGACTGGGGGCTGAAAGCTGAGTATTCTATCGATGTGGGGTCGGGAGTTTGTCTGGGAGTGGTGGGGAGAGCTGGCGCAGACATCGACTCTATGGGATTCCTCTTCATCAACGCCATCCAGTCATCTGTGTTAACCAACATGTCCTATCCCACCCTGGCCAGGTACAAACCTCAGGTGAGTGTTGCTTATCACAAAAGTGCCTCCTGTACACTAGATTAAACTTCATTTGGACATTTTGATGTCTTTTTCTCATTTACCTTACCACTTTAAAAACGAGAAACTTTCTGCATTGTTACGTTTTTGTGAAGTAATTGTTTTAGGTTGCCTGAACACTATTCATTTTTCTGTGCCTGTGTGGACTTGTTGTTTAAATATAGGTAGAGACGGAGTATATAAAATCGGTGTCTTATAACAACGACACGACTGCGGATCAAGAGCACACGTGTGAGTACAGCAGAACCATGACCAAGTCCACCACCTGGAGTACCACCACTAAGATTGAGTCCACCGTTAGCATGACTGTCTCAGCAGGGCTCCTGGATCTGGTGGAGGTGTCTGGGGGGTTTGCATTGACTGTGGGAGCGCAGCAGTCCAATTCAGTGACCTATGAAGAGAGCATAACAGAGTCTGATTCAATAAAAGTGAGGGTCCCAGCAGGGAAGAGAGTCTCTGTTGAGGTGTCAGTGGGAAGGGCAGCCATCGACCTCGAATACTCGGCCACAGTGATTATCTCATGCAAGAATGGCAGTGAACTGGTCTTCCCCTCCACCGGAAAATACAATGGTGTGGTTTACACAGCAGTGAATGTGAAAACCACTGAGTCTACGTTATGAATGTCGAATATCCCATATGGAAAAGACCCATTTGGTTCATAAATGGCTACCATATGTTCCTACAGGAGTGAAACTCATTGTTCATATTATCTTTGTTTTGTATATGTTTCATATGAGTTCATTGAGTCAAAATAAGCTAGCCAGAGTTGTGCCTAAACTACATCCTAGAACTCATCTCTTTCCAAGCCATTTTTCCAGATGGCATATGGTGGAGGAGAGCTTAAGCTGTGTTTAGTTAGACACAACCTGGTACCAAATATTTATTTGAACTATTAGTGACACACGTAGAGTAATTACTCCACCAGGGGGAGTCCTCTGACAGGTTATGTTGTTTTACTGTAATGTTTATGTAGCATTTGCATCATGAAATAGACCAACCTGAGGCCGGACCCTGTGCAGCTAGCTTTAAAGGGGAGGTCAATGCCCTGGCCAATTGGCAGAAAAGCCAGGCTGTCAACTAGCCTCAACCTTGAGACTCGGGATTTCTTAAAAGCATTTTGGTCTTAGTGCATGCGTTTTCCAAGTCTGGTATCCCCAATTTTAGTTTCAGCTTAGCGTAGGCGGTGGAAAGTAATGTTGCCAAAGAGTTGCTATCTGGCTACTTTACATTCCAGTGCCTATGCTAAGCTAAAAAGATCTAAAATGTCAGACTAGGAAAATGCATGCACAGAGACAAAATGCTCTTAGCCACATATGTAACTCCTGTTAAGGGGCAATTTCATAAAACTTATATTCCATTATTTCTTTTAAATTCGATTGTATTTTCTTGAGGCTTTTGTCTGTCTGAAGTATTCTCTGTCACTTTCATTGTGACAATTACATACATTACTGAAGGACATTTTTTTTAATTATTCCACTCTATAGTTGTCTTTTCCAGATGAGCCAATTATTATGTAAGTGAGGGAAAGCGGCTGACGATGTGTGCTGGTGTATGGACACAATGAACAAGGCAGAGGTTAAAGGAATATTCCACTCTTTTTTTTTTTTTTTTTTTACAATTTACAAATTGTTATCTTCTTACCTCTTTTTCAATGATTTTAAGGGGGGGATTTCAATGAGTTGAAATGACTGAGCATCAATGTTCAAATCAATGTACAAATCAATAAAAATGTCAAAATGAATAAATAACATAGTCAAAAAGTCATTCTTATAAGCTTTGTGTCACTGTTTGATGAGGCCATTTTGATTTGAACACAAGACAGGCTTTAGTGACACCTAGTGGTTATGAAAAGTACTAGACAGTAACATGAATTCCTATGAGTGAGCTACAGTGCAACACCGATGACCTCTCCCTCATTAAATATGCAGATGATATGGCCCTAATTGCCTGCCTATGGGACACAGTCAGCTCCCCCTACCTGCAATACATCAGCACCCTATCTGCATGGTTTGACAGCAGCTTCCTGGCTCTTAATGTCTCCAAGACCAAGGAGATGTGGTTGGGAAGCAGCAAGAAGGGAGGCAAGAAAGACTCTGGGCTCACCTTCAGGCCAATCAGCATGAAGGGTCAGGAGGTGGAGCAGGTGACAGAGTTTAAATACCTGGGGACAGTTATAGACAGTCAGCTACAATTACAGGACCATGTGGACTACACATTCAAAAAAGGCAGACAGCGCCTGGCTCTTCTGAGGAAACTCAGGGGCCTCAACACCAGTCAGCGCACCATGTCCATGGTGTACAAGTCCCTGACAGAGAGTGTGCTGACATTTAACATCGTGTCATGGTATGGGTACCTCTCTGTCAAACAGAAGAACACACTAGCACAAATCGTCAACCAGGCTGGAAAGATCATTGGGCACAAACAACTGCAACTTTCACATCTGCACACACAGGCCCTAACAAAGAAGGCACTCCAAGTCTACTAGGACCCCACCCACCCTCTTCACTGTGCTTTCCAGTTGTTGCCATCTGGGCGAAGACTTAAAGTCCTAATGGCAAGGAAGAATGGCTACATGCGGTCATTTGTCCCATCAGCTGTGGCCATTTTAAACAAAGAACTGGCTTTTAATCAAGGGACATGGACAGAATATTGGATTTGATCTTATCTCACAGTTTTTATCTTATTTATTTTATTCTATACATCTATATTTTATTTTATTTTTTTTAGGCTGACTGTGATGTGTGTTTACTGTATGTGTCTGTGCCATTGCCAAAGAAAATTTTCCATTTTATGTAAGTTTAATGGACAATAAAGAAGTCTAAGTCTAAAAGTCTAAAAGGCTACTTTTTTTTGTCTTTTTTTTTTTTTTACAATTTACAAATTGTTATCTTCTTACCTCTTTACTTTTTTTTAAATTCCTTCCATTGTTAACATATTGTAGCTGTATATAAAAAATGAGATTGTAAGTTTTTCAATGATTTTAAGGGGGGGATTTCAATGAGTTGAAATGACTGAGCATCAATGTTCAAATCAATGTACAAATCAATAAAAATGTCAAAATGAATAAATAACATAGTCAAAAAGTCATTCTTATAAGCTTTGTGTCACTGTTTGATGAGGTCATTTTGATTTGAACACAAGATAGGCTTTAGTGACACCTAGTGGTTATGAAAAGTACTAGACAATTATGAAGGGTGGAAGTAACAAAAATTAAATAAAAAGAAAATTAAGAAATAAAATTAAACATGTCACATTGCCAAGTGCCAAATTTAAATCTATCAATTGTTATTAAATTTGAGTACAATTGCATTTGAACTTAAAATGAATTGAATAAGAAATTGAATTCACTTTGAGATCAGATATTACATTTACATTTCTTTGTTATTTTCATTTTGAATGAGACATTATATTTCGGCCTCGTGCAGTTCCATGCGCCACCATTTATTTCAAGAGCATTTCATTTACTTTTAGAAAAACTTTAGTTTTAGGTTGCATGTTCACCTGTCAATCATATACCCCACCCATCAACACTGATCAGTCTCGATTGGAGATGCCTGTAGCCTATTTGTTGTGTGCTTTTGTGAAGTGTTCTCACGTCACTACGACGCCAAAGAATGATTACGACGCTAAAAACTATGCTCTGAATGATTCATTAGTGATAATATTTTGCGCAAAATATGGCAGGGTTGTAAGACTACAGGGCTGTTTGCTTGGGACCGTTATAGTATAGCAAGCCTACTGATCATATAGACCCACAGACAGTCAATAGGCTGCTGCTGCTTGGAAGAACTCGGGCTGTGTCATTACAGGAGTTCAGCAGGCTGGTCCTACTACCGTAGCTACGTTGTTGAGGGATAGAATCAGATAAACAGGGTCTAGAGGTTATCAGTTGCACGATCACCAGATAGATGTTTGTCCCACGAGAAAGCATGAAACCTGGCTCAAACGGCAGGTTTGACAAGTAGGCTATGTTTGCTTAACTTTTACGACCCCATGACGGTGAAATACACGGGGATCCCCGCAACAAACTACCCTGCCCTGTCGAGAGCGTTAGGCCTACGTAGCTTGCAGTGGTGAAAACCGACCAGACCACCATTTATTGTGCACATTTCAACATTTTACAAGGATGATCATACACTTGATGGATTTCACAAACTCCCTGAAAAACATGACGACCAGTTGGTCACAAGGTCTCTCTGTCAAGGGCTCACTAAGTTTAGGCTATCTCCAGTAGGCTACCTGTGCTAGTTTCGGTGTTGGATTGTGCCAGTCTAGTCCCTTCACTGTATAGGCTACATTGATGGCAGGCATTTTCAATCGAGTCAGATTGTTGTTGATGGGTGGGGCATTTGATTGACAGGTGAACATGCAACCTAAAACTAAAATATTTCTAAAAGTAAATGAAATGCTCTTTAATTAAATGGTGGCGCATGGAACTGCAAGAGGCTGAAATAAAATGTCTCATTCAAAATGAAAATAACAGGGAAATGTAAATGTACTGTCTGATCTCAAAGTGAATTCAATTTCTTTTAATTTAATTTTCATTTTAAAGCATTTTAACTTCAAATGCAATTGTATCAAACTTCAAGTTAGATTTCATTTAATAACCATTAATACATTTATATTTGATATATGGGGAGATGATATGTCAAAGTTTATTTCTTTTTATTTAATTTTTGTTACTTCCACCCTTCATAGACAATCTACCGCAGTTTAAATGACCTCTCTGGGCGTGGCCAGATTTGCCGTCTGTATCTATGAACTCAAAGTTCAATGTGAACACGCCTTATGCACACACACACACACACACACACACACACACACACACACACACACACAGGATATGGGCCTGATTGTAAGAGCATGTGGACGATGTCAGTCGGCAAATATCAGCCTATTTCTTGGAAGTCTATTTCTTGGAAGCCATGTGACCTAAAACATAAGAGCTACTACATCCTGTTTTAGTATCATAGGTAGTACCCTACCACATCGGCACTGAACTCTTCCTCGTTATTCCGAGATAAAAGGATAAGCTACTGCAACCTCTCAGGTAATTTCACACTTTAACATAAAATTATGTAATGCATACAAGAACATAATATTCATATTACAAAAAAAACAAAACATTCCTATTCCAAAACAAATCTGCGTCCAGCACATTGACTTTGTATTTTGCTAAAAATATGCAGAGTACTTTTGATATAAATTAATTGTTCTTTTTGAATGTAAATACGCTTAAGCACATACTTGTGGGAGCATTTTTACTTTTACTTTTCTTTTAGTCTCTCATAAGTCATTCCTTGACCGCTGTTAAATCTGAAGCAGTTCAAAGTAGGGTTAGCAAAATTCATAGATCTGTTAATCAAATAGTATATTTAATTAGATATTTTTATCTATATTTTTATCTATTTAATTAGATATTTTTCTCTATAGGCCCAGATCACATTAACAACCCACAACCCACATCACTCACTTAATGCAGAATCATTGCATGATAGGATGTAATTTAAATAATGCCCATGCCATTGCAAGGTATAGGGCTTTTTATTACTTAAATTGATTTGTAAAAATCCTTTAAGGGTCATGTCCGAGGTGAGAACAAGAAAGCGAAAAATGGACTTGAGACTTGACTCAAGTATTACAAAACTAGTGTCTGAGTGCCTCGTTATGTTGACAGTTTTAAATAGCCAGTGTCTAAATGACCTGCTATATTAGCTATCCTCCAATTCGCAGGATAATAAAGATCCATCATGGACACCTTGGAGCTTCTGCTGGGAACCTCTGATGATCTAATTGGCCATGATCTAATTTATTAACTATCCTCTGATCCACAGGTTAATAAAGAACCATCATGGACACCTTGGAGCTTCTGCTTGGAACTCTCGATGATCTAACAGACTCTGAGCTGAAGACGTTCCAGTTGTACCTGACTGAGGGCTCTCTGGAGGGATTTAAGCGCATCCCCAGAGGAAAGCTGCAGAGTGGTGATCGCTCAGACATTGCAGGTGGGACAGGATTGGTGCTTCCACTTGCCATTAAGCCGAGTTTGGTAAATAGTGCAGCTTTAAGAAACTAGGCTTTGTTCTAATTCGCCTCAAACTTTATTGATTTGGCTTGAGTTGTTTGTGCTTGATAAAAAAAATAAAAAAAAACTTTAACTTACCATTTGATAGATTTCCTGAATGTTATCATTTAAACAAGTTAATTTTTGAATATTTTCTGAAAACTTCTCGCAGGCATCATGAGGGAGGTCCATGGCAACGATGGGGCCATGACAGTTACACTGCTCATCCTGAGGAAGATGAAAATGTCACACAATAACCTTGCAGAAAAGATGGAGAAAGCCATCAAGATGAGGTAAAGTGGTTGTGTCTGTCATTGCTTCCTCCCAAGGCATTCTCATTGGCCTGAAGGGCTTGCTCACAGGGAGAATGTCAATGTTTGGCTACATTTGGGGGATATCTTTAATTCACAGTGTATCTTGTTTCAATATTGTCAATTTAGAAATCAATAACTAATATTTTTTTGCAATTTGTATACAGAGAAGAGCAGAGGAGAAAGGAGTTATTGGGTGAGTAGTATATTCAGGATTCATCTGCTGAATAGCTGTAAAAAATCTGTTTTACCTGCTTGAATTTATGTTTAATCCTTTTTGTGTTTTCATATTGGCAGAGGAACAACTTGCGTGTTTGAATAGTGGACAGCCACTGACAGGCAAGTACTGTGTGTGTGTGTGTGTGTGTGTGTGTGTGTGTGTGTGTGTGTGTGTGTGTGTGCGTAAGTATTGGTTGCATTCTCAGAACAGGGGTCTTCTTTTTGCAAACACACACACTACCACTACTTATGTGTTGTATGTGTTGTATGTGTTTTATGTCCAGAGGCCTGTGACCTCACACTGGATCCAAACACGGCCAGCAGACACGTCCTTCTGTCTGAGGGGAACAGGAAGGCGACTTGGGTGGAGGAGGAGCAGCCGTATCCTGATCATCCAGACAGATTTGTTGGCTACACTCAGGTCCTGAGCAGAGAGCCTCTGATTGGACGCTGCTACTGGGAGTGTGAGTGGGTTGGGAACGATGTTACTGTGGGAGTGGCCTATAAAAGCATGAATCGGAGCAAGTTGTTTGGAACTGATGACAAATCCTGGTATCTAAAGTGTATTAGTGACAAGAGGCGTTTTGTAAAATCTCACAATGGATTGGGTGGGGGTGGACCTACAGGAGATATGAGCCACAGGAGAGTAGGGGTGTATCTGGACCGTTTGTCCGGCACTCTGTCCTTCTACAACGTCTCCCCTGGCACACGTAAACATTTATACACATTCTATAGCAAGTTCACCAATGAGCCTCTCTATGCTGCCTTCAGAGTTGATGCATCAGGCTCCCCCATGACCTTAGTCAAGGTCACATAACCTACAGCGTCTCATACACACACACACACACACACACACGCGCGCACATACAGACACGCACGCACACACACACACACACACACACACACACACACACACACACACACATTTTGTCCAAGAACTTCACTCTCAGGAGACTAGGTTTGTTAAAGTAAAAATCAGTGATTAGATAGTTTTAAAGTAAAGGGCCCTTCATGAATAAACTGATTATTGAAGACTGGGGACTGAAATATAGATGTGGAAAATACATCACAGCAAAAACAAATTAGTATAAAGAGTAGGCTTTTCCTCTGTTACAGGTACTGTCTTTTAAATTTAAATTAAAATTTAAATACATGTGCAAAAACAAATTAGATTTGATGCAGTGAAGTATAAAGAGTATTCCTCTCGTACAGCATTTTGAAAAATATAAATTGAACAGCATACAAGCATTGCACGAAATTCAGTCATTATTGCAGCTACTGGCAGCAAATATCAATGTGCAACTGCAGGACTACGTATTGATTCACTCTGCATAATTCCTTTACTGTAATTTTAATCAGCGCCAGGGTGACTGGCCCTGATGGAACTGAAAGATGACAAAATGTAAGTTGCTTCAGGTAAAAGTGTCTGCATGCTAAATATGGAAATGTAAAATAAAAAGAGTGTGAAAAGATCAAAGCCTGCATTTACCACAGGATAAATAAACTATAAACTGTCTGTCTGTCTGTCTGTCTGTCTGTCTGTCTGGTAATCACATTATTCCATAAGCTTTGTGTCGCCTGATTCCTCCTCTATCGACAGTGTTCTAAACATCCCAAGAGGTAGATTCTACAGTACTTTTCATAACCACTAGATGTCACTAAAACCTGTCTTGTGCTCAAATCAAAATGACGTCATCAAACAGTGACATTTATGGAAACTTTTGGTCTGGTCTCAAAAAAAAAACCTAAATTCTATAAAATAGTTTTTATTCTAACATTTAACAGATAGTACAAATGTTAAACAAAAACACTGAAACAGACAAAGCTCTGATTCAATGATTGAGAGTGAAGAAAAATGTAAACATACTGTATACTTCCAACTGTACAAATTTATCTGCATTTTTTTTTTTTTTGCACTATACTTTTTGCAATTACTGTTCTTTCGGTCCACCCTAGGTCTAACCCTAGGTCACATCTGTATTCTCCTTTAAATATGGCTCCTAGACTGTTTATGTTAGTTTTCTGCTTCCACAAAGACAGGAATTAGAGGATGACAGACCCCGCCCTGCCTTTGTTCTCGTCAGCCATTTTGTGCTTGACTGATTCTCATTGGCCGTGTCCCAAATCACACTCTTCTGACTGTATGTGTGCTGCAATGCAGTTACCTGCTATCATCATGGTGAGCACTTTCCACGTTCAGTCTTGACCCAGATAGGCCACTACATTCTAACAATAGGCAGAGTTAAAGGAATAGTCCACCTCTTTATAAAAATTGGTTATTCACCCCATTACCTGGATTTAGATATGTGGATAAAAGAATTTTGGTCTCAGTGCTTGGGTTTTCCTAGTATGGCATCCCCAATTTCCCCCGTTTTGGAAGATAGCAACTGTTTGGCAACTTTACTTTCCAGCGCCTATGCTAAGCTTAAGGTAAAATAGGGCAACGCATGCACTGAGACTAAAATGTTCTTTATGCCACTTATACTACATTCCAACACTAAGCACAAGTAAGGGCGTAGCCAGCATTTCAAACGGCAACTCAGACAAAACATAGTGATTGATGCGTAGTCGGAAAGTGATGTGTCATCGCTGTCATCAACTTTCGCTGTGGTTGTCAGTATCAATGCACTACTCACTGAGACATAGGAATCCCATTTCCCCAATGCTAGTTAAGTCTTTCAGGGTTTATTAGGGCTTACTGGGGATGTAGAGATTCAGCCTTAGTGTTTGAAGTGTTTCAAGTAGGGGTGGGCATAGATTAATTGTTTTAATCTAGATTAATCTCACTGTAAATTTGAAATTAATCTAGATTAATGTAGATTAAAAGGGCTCATTTGAATTCTGCCGAAGGCATTTATGATTCGCGTGTGCTACTTACAAATAATGACTATACGTCTTTGGCACATGTTTTTTGTGTGGATTCTCAGTGGTATATGCATTCGCTATTTCATAAAATGGAATGGATTCTCTTGCAATGCAATAGAGACAACTTTGAGAATAGATTAATGGCGTTAATTTATTTATCGCCCGATAAGAGTTTGGCATTAACGCAGCATGTTAACGGCATTAACGGCCCACCACTAGTTTTAAGCATGCGATTTGAGACACATGAGGCAGGTTACGTTAAGTTCAGACTGTACACGTCCCTTGACGGACGACCACTAGTTTTAAGCGATTTGAGACACATGAGGCGGGTTACTTTAATTTCAGACTGTACACGTCCCTTGACGGACGACCACTAGTTTTAAGCGATTTGAGACACATGAGGCGGGTTACTTTAATTTCAGACTGTACACGTCCCTTGACGGACGACCACTAGTTTTAAGCGATTTGAGACACATGAGGCGGGTTACTTTAACTTCAGACTGTACACGTCCCTTGACGGACGACCACTAGTTTTAAGCGATTTGAGACACGAGGCGGGTTACTTTAAGTTCAGACTGTACACGTC
>JAODXP020009785.1:35000-45000 GCA_027497455.2 Sardinella longiceps | reverse complement strand
AACACACTGACACAAACACACACAATTAGTCTTGAGTTATAAATCGAGAGGAATTCACACACACACACACACACACACACACACACACACACACACACACACATTTGATTACTTTTATTTGGACCCAGAAGACAAGCAAATGATACAAGATCCAAACACTGTGGGAAAAGTCAATGACATGGTGACAGATCTACTAGGCTTACACACTTATTAATGTAACATTCAAGATTCAAGGATAAACAAAGCATCTTCGTCTCCATATATGCATACTACCAATAATAGCTGAGACAGAACAGAATTTTGCCACCTTTTTGCCACCTTTTACTGCAGCCCCCCCATCTGCAGTCCTCTGATAACATTCTTATGTACGTGGCCTAAACTTCCAAAGACCAGGACTATTAGCCTACAGTCATATCCTAGCTGGGTAATGCGTTCCATTAAAGATTGATATTTCAATAGCTTGGAGTAATAGCATGTATCCATGTACAGATCAAAACAGCAACCCGCTTCAATAATAGATATTGATTTCACAGATTCATTCACAATTACAATATCTGCAGTGTTTGGAATGCTCCTGAAGCAGTCATTATCATATGTAATATTGTCAAACCAGTTCATATTTACAGTGATATGTAAGTAAAATTTGCAGTCATGTCCATTTATTTTAAGATCCTTTGCAACAAGATTGACCAAACGGTCGTGTCTGGCTACATATGTGGCTGGACATGAGATTGAGAGGCTCAAGTGCATTTTTTGGCAATTTGAGTTATGCACAGATTCTGAGTTTTTTTTTGGGGGGGGGGGGGGTCTGAGGTGTGTGATTGTGTAGTAGTGCAGACGCGTCATTTGACCCGGCCATTCAATTCGAGGCTGAAGCCCTGTCAAGTTCGGCTTGACAGCAATAAATGCAACAGAGCCGGTGAAATCCGCTACAAAATATGCTCTAACACGCATGCAATAATTTTGCTGCAAATTCCACGTCTTTCAGATGCATATGCCTGTAGTGCATCGCAATGCCAACGTTTGCAGACCTTGTTTTTATCCATAAGAAAAGTTGGGCCGTCTCATCCGCTGTTAAACACAGCCCAATTATAGGCTACATGCGTAATGCACCCGACTGGCTTCAAACCTTTCCCATGGGAGGAGTTCGCAACAGTGAAACATCGTTTAAGCTACGCAATCAGCTGATCCGATAGTTCGGGCATTCACATATCTTTCAGACATCTCTCACATATATTTCTTTGCATATTGTTCCATTCATTTATAGTTCCATTTCTTCTCGTTCATGCACGCACGGACCAGGTTTCACGCAGTGCATTTAGGCGGCCTTGCTTAGTAAGATCCCCGGACTTTTTTTTTTTTTTACGCATTGGCCCAGCCTATATATGGAAGCCCATTACCGCCAGTAAAAAAAATAGTGGTCAGAAAAAAATCCAAATTATGAGATAAAAAGTCACAATTTTTGAGATTAAAAGTCTAAATTTTGGGAAATGAAGTCTAAATTTTGATATTTGAAAGTTAAAATTATTAGAAACAAGTGACACATAGCATTTATTCATCAAGTTGAATTTAATTCAGCGACAAGTTATGATAGTGCCGTAAGTATGGCTGTACTGCAAGTAGCCTAATTGGTACAATGTCAGATGACAAATTGGGCTACTTGAGATGACTTTAGAAGTCAATAGCCCTGGGGCAAACGTTTCTTTTTTATATTATTGATAACCTATTGCTGTTTAAAACCTCAAAATTAAGTTTTATCCCACTACCTGATTAATTGTTGAAATAATCAACAGAATAGGGTACTCGATTCCAAAAATATATGATGGCATTAACTAGCTTACATCATTTATTTGTTCAGTAAATAAAATTTAAGATTTTATAAGATAAGATTTTGGCCCCTGTCCCCCCTGGTCATATACCACCCTGGTGCGACCCTGGCGTTGATCATCGCCGGGGCAACGCCCCCTCCCCCCTGGTGATCTACCCGCCCTTGCGTTGATCATCACTCACCAGGGCGACGCCCCCTCCCCCCTGGTCAATCTCACTCCTTTTTGACCATACCTCTGTTTGCATCCCTGCAGAACAAAGAGCACGCCAAAATTCAAAATACGGCTTCATCCATGAAAGATAGCCATTTTCAAAGATAAAATATGCCCTTTTAAAGCAACCAATGTTGTTGTCTGAAACATGGAATTGATTCTTTAGGACTTGCAACTTGCACATTCTGAAAAAAAAAAAAAAATACCCAATTTTGAAAAAAAAAACTTTATTTTGCGATTTTCTCGGATCGAGGCTTTGCGACTTGTGCCCTGTTTTCTGATGACGAGACACATATTGTCCTTTGTAGTGGTGACATCCATTCAGAATATGAGCCATAGTTTCATATTCCTGCAAGTTTGTGTGTAATATACTGTAAGGGTCATGCTTTGATGGATACCATGTAGAAAGGTTATATTTAGTTGGGAGACATTGCAATCGTGCTTTGATCATGAAAACAAGAATTTCCTCCGAAATGGACTTGTTTGTCAGGACGGAATGGGACACAGAATGATCGGCAGATTGTAGGAGCGCCAGTTTTCCTTGTAGTTTTAAACTCGTCCAGTGCTGTGCGCTTTGTGTCTGTCTAACATGAAGAAGCGTGGCTCTGATCTTGCTTGTTTGCAACTGACTGTGTGTGTTGTTTGTATTGAGTATGGCTACAGCAGAGGTCTGAGAGTTTGTGATGATGTCCTCACTGAGCGCTACCACTGCTCCGCCTGTTCTCCGCCAGGAGAGTTGTAGACCGACGCGCTGGCAGAGATCGATGAGGTCCATCCAATCAGAGCGCACTCCAAAACCAGCGGCCCTGATGTCCAGCTTGCCATTTTCTTTTAGTTTAAACCCAAGAAATTGAGGATCGTTAGAGGAAGCCGCAGGAATTTTACGCCAATTGAGATGTAGAAGTAAAGATTCGCGGGACAGCTCTCTAACTGATGGATCGTCGTTATTTAGCACATTAATCAAATGTCCAGTTCTGGAGGAAGTGTAAAGCCACTCGATATTCGGCACGCCTAGACCCCCGTCTCTGCGTGGTTGGAAAATGATATGCCGAGTTGTATGACTGTTTAGTCCAAACAATTTCCTCACCAACTTCACTGTTTCATTATTGAGCACTGGCAGCGTTTGTTGTGTGATGTGGATATTTGGGAAAAGATATTGGATTTTGGCCACTGCAATGATCCCAATGGCCTCGATTTTCATCATAATGGGGAGGGGGGCAGAATCTATCAAAGCCAGTCTTTGAGTGTACTCATGACACAACTCTGTCACTTGTTCCTCCCAATCGCCAGCTACATTGAATTTGTGTCCCAAGTAGGGATATGTTACGTGCCGCTCATACAGACGTATTGGTTTATTAGTCAGAGAGAAGACGAGGGGCTGGTCAGATTTGGACTTATACCATCTGTTTCCACCACTTCTTCTCTCATAGAAAGCGGCACATTTTGTGTGTTTAATGTCCAAGCCAGACCATTGAATGAATTGATCTGTGCGCAGGAGCATGTTGCGGATAACGTGCTCGTCCCTTGATGCCATTTGCACGTCATCCGCGTAGCCTTGCACAGGGTTCGGGGAGCGCACACTGACACATCCATTTAATCCAGGAGTTGATAACCAGTATGAAATTAATGGCGCTCCATGGGCAACCGGTTTTGATACCGATTTTCAGTGGCACTGATCAACTGATCAACTGGTCAATTTATTTCCGCAGATTACTTGAATAAACTAATTCTTATAGACATTTTTGATAATGTCCGTATATGGCTGAGGCAATGTTATTTCATCTAGGGCATGATACATGACGCTATGTGGCAATGTCCCAAAAGCGTCTCGGAAATCCAGAAACACTGTAGAATTTAGCAAAGGAGTGTTTAAAGTCATTAATGCCGGTTTTGAGGAGAAATCGCACGCACACACACACACACACACACAATCACACACAGGGTGCGATTTGCTGGGGGGATGGGTAGGATTTCCGTACCTCTGGTTTTGGTATCCCTGCCTCTGTTTTAATAATTTTATCTCCGGTGGGGATAACATTTATCCCCCCTTGATATCTCGTGACAGTATGCAAGTAATGCGACTAACAAACATCTAATGAGCAGCGATTTATAAAATTAAAAAAAATTGCGTCCTGTGTCCTGAATTGTGTGCGTGACAACTCCTGGCTCACTTTGCCGCGAACTTCAGCCTATAAGCGCAGGTGATTCATTTTAATTCACTTTAATTCACTTTAAATTCACTTTAATTCATTTTTCTCACTGGAAGGACTAAAGCTATAGACGAGAAGGAAAACGAAAGGAAACTTCATAATGTTATCACATTGTGTGAACAACTTTGTGCAAAGGAAAACGAACAGCTAGTTGTGGAAAATGACCAATAAATGGCATAATCTAGGCAAAATGCTCAAACAGTATGTTAAGTAGGAAGGCCTAGCTGGTCCTATTTGCATTGGCTATTTTTTATGCTCAATGCCCTGGCTTTCCTCACAGTTGCAAAAAAAAAATTGTTTAGGTTAACGTTTCCAGCGCACTACCGCGCGTACCGTCGGATCCAACGAATGCCTTGGGTTGGGTCAACATACCCCTGAGCTATATAAGTAATTTGGCTATTATCGGCTACATTAAACATTCTGCAGCACTTTATTTAAATATTTAACACACCGCAAGCAGCAGGAGGGTCTGAACGAGAGAGTTTCTAAGTTTTGTGAAAAATGTAATTTGTCAGGATTGCGCTCTACACGCAGCAGTCACATGAACTGCGGTAGCCTACTTCAGAGGCAACTGGTAGACACTGCGCTGTAGAGTAGATAGGCCTACTAATGGCATGATTGTTTTAATGAATGGGGGTAAAGGGAGAACCGGTCATTTCTAGTAATGACGTCACAAACGCAATACCGTTTCAGAAATATCCCCCCTCTGTTTTTTTCATAAATCGCACACACACACACACACACATACACACACACAGAAAGAGCATAATGACAGAGTAGGGGGTACATTTAAAAATGAATTTTACTGTAATAAGTGCGTGGTTAAAAACAACACACCACCACACCCATGTAGATTGTAAGTGAGAGCTAAACAAACACATCCATTTACAGTATCTACTCTGTAGGAGTGAAACACACTGACACAAACACACACAATTAGTCTTGAGTTATAAATCAAGAGGAATTCACACGCACAAATGCACACACTCACACACACACACACACACACACACACACACACACACACACACACTAGTTACTCCAGTTACTCCCTCACACTGCCCAAAACTGATTCTATCTACATATTTATTTATTTATTTAACGTGCAGGAATGTGGTTTGTAGAATTTTTGTTTTTGCTACCCGTATCTAATATTTCTCTCTCTCTCTCTCTCTCTCTCTCTCTCTCTCTCTGAGAGAGAGAGAGAGAGAGAGAGAGAGAGAGAGAGAGTGAATAAAGAATGTTTCTGGAAAGACAAGTTTTATTTATTATTCCTGTTGGTCATAACTGGTCTGTCCTCCCTTAAACTTCAGTGCAACTTTCACCGGTCACAGGTGAGTCATGTTTAACACAGCTCTCTTACTCGTTTATAGCATTCATTTACAATACTAATTTATATTGTTCATTAACATCACTAATTTATATACTTACTCGTTTATAGCATTCATTTACAATACTAATTTATATTGTTCATTAACATCACTAATTTATATACTTTCACCGGTCACAGGTGAGGCATGTTTAACACAGCTCTCTTACTCGTTTATAGCATTCATTTACAATACTGTTCATTAACATCACTGATTCATACCATTCATTAACAATACTCGTTTATATCATTCATTAACACTTTAATTCATTAATGACTTGCTGCTCTCTTATTAGTTTATATCATTCATTAACAATACTACTTTATATCCTTCATTAATATTTTTATTTAATTTACAATTTAATTCAATTCATTAATGACTTGCTGCTGTCTTACAAATTTATATAATTCATTAATTTGATTTCATTCTAATTCTTTATGACTTTCACCTGCAACAGGTGAGTCATGTTTACACCGCTCTCTTGCTATATTATCATTATATATAATACATCGACATTATTAAGTTAATTCCAATCTAATGCATTACCTTTAACCGGCAGCAGGTGTGCCATTTATTATCCATTGATAACTTTCACCTGTACTCTCATTCGTGAATTTCATTTTCATGTCTCACACTAGACTAACACTGATAAAACATTTTACTTTTATAATCAATCTTTGAAATGATTTCCTGAAATGTTAAGCAATACTGTATCAATGTCACTGTCACACTAAATGTGTAAAAGCAACCATTTGTATTAATAATATTAGACCTTTGAAGTATCAACTTGGACTTATAACATCAGACCTTTCACTGTGAACAAAGTGACTGCGGAACACACATGCTTATTTGGTTTTGTGGAACTACATTGTAGATGAATATCAATCCGCACATAAATACACACACACACACACACACACACACGCGCACGCACACACACACACACACACAAATACACACACAGACATAAATACACACATACACACTCTCTCTGCTATGCGTGTTGTTACTGCACAGACACACATGAACAAAACACACACACACACACACACACACACACACACACACACACACACACACACAGACAGAAATCCACACATACAAACTCTGTTATTGTGTTGTTACTGTACAGACACACACACACACACACACACATGCACACACACACACACACACACACACACACACACACACACACACACACACAGACATAAATCCACAGGTATGTAGACCTACAAACTAACACACATAAATCACCCACACAAAAATCCACAGGTATGTAGGCCTACAAGGTGGGGTTTAAAATATTTCTTGTAACGTTTCTGAGAAAAAGAAACTAAATATACACACTCTCTCTGCTATGCGCTGTTACAGCACACACACACACACACACACACACACACACACAGAGATATAAATCCACACATACACACTCTCTGTGATTGTGTTGTTACTGTACAGACACACACATGCACACACACACACAAACACACACACAAACACACACACACACACACACACACACACACACACACACACACACAGACAGACATAAATCCACAGGTATGTAGGCCTACCAGGTGGGGTTTACAATAATACTTGTATGGTTTCTGAGAAAAAGAAACTATATGGCTTGTGGGAAATTGGAGGATTGAAACCAGCTGATTGAGTGCCTTCATTCAGAGGAACATTTTCAGCAGCTTACATCATATGTCTAACTTATACATATACGTTCACACACCAAGAGCTACTAAAGCTGCAACATCGCTGGAAGTCATTCATTTTCTACAGTGACAAAAGCTACAAAAGCTACCAGCTGTAAAAGTTAGGCGATTTAAGTGAATAAAAAAGGCTACATAACGGTCAACTTTATGCAAATTTCAGCTATAAAATCTAAATGCTGTGCTGTGAATGAAATAACAACAGGCATGTCATGAGCGCTTTGACCGAAAACAGGCATTTTAGGAGCTGCTTTTTGGAACTTCAAAAACGTTTTTTGTAGCTCCCCTTTGAATGAATGAATGAATGAATAAGTGGAAAATCGCCCTAATAATATGGTTAATTGCTAAGCATAAATTACTGTATGTGAGTTACAGTTATGTCAATGTCAAATTTATTTGTAAAGCACTTTATAATAGACAACAGTCAGCCAAACTGCTATAAAATAAAAAATAAGAAAACAAGTTAGAGTAGTTTAGCATGATCCAGTTAGCCTAGCTTAGCATAATTTAGTGGCTTGTACTGGTTAGCCTGCAATGGGCTTACAGGTTGTGAGTGGAGTTCTACAATTTGATGGTGTTGATTTTGAGTGAGTTACAACTAGCCTGACATAGCCCGCCCATAATACGAATGTTCATCCGTATCCATGGTCTGGGGACGGTCTTCTGGTGCGGGTTTACATCAGTAGGGAGACAACCGGCCAATAAGCGAAGCTGATTAGACGAGCTGTCCAATCGTTTAAAACCAGAACTGAAACTGAACTATCTATCTATCTATCTAATAATTGTTGTTCAATTGTTTCACCCCTCAGGCAATGAGCGGTTACCCCCAGAAGCTTTCTCCTCCACCGTACGAACCTCCTGCTGCGACACCAGGCATCATGAACCCTGTGGTGATTCACTCTCCCACCACCTATGCCCCGCCCCCTGTGTTCGTCCAGCCACAGGTCGTCACGGCAGCACCAGCGCCAATCATCGTCCAGACTGGCGTACAGCAGATGCAGCACCAGTCTGGTCAGTGTGTGAGTGTGTGTGTGTGTGTGTGTGTGTGTGTGTGTGGGGGGTGGGGGGGGTTAATGTGTTTGTTTGAGTGTGTGCATGGGTGAGTTTAATGCGTGTGTGTGTGTGTGTGTGTGTGTGTGTGTGTGTGTGTGTCATCGTCCAGACTGGCGTACAGCAGATGCAGCACCAGCCTGGTCTGTGTGTGTGTGTGTGTGTGTGTGTGTGTGTATGGTTGTTTACATGTAATGTGTGTGTGTGTGTGTGTGTGTGTGTGTGTGTGTGTGTATCTGTCTGTTTGCCTTGTTTCTGCAGCCATCCCTGATAATGTGCCCATATCCATGTGTGTGTGTGTGTGTGTGTGTTGTTTCTGCAGCTGTTCCTGATAATGTGGCCATATCGAAAGGCAAACTGGGGGGCAAAGCCACCATCACCACCTGCACCAACTGCAGGCAGCGCATGGAAACACGAGTCATCTACAAGAGTGGGTGGTTCGCCTGGAGCATGTGTATTTTACTCATTTGTATTGGGTAAGAACACACACACACACACACACACGCACGCACACACACACTTCTTATGGATGTTAAAGCTATTTAATAATCATTTGTGGAGGAAAATTATTATAAAATTCTAAACTTATTGTAATAACTCATCATTGAGAGTGCAGACACACACCCATATAAAACAGAGCCTAGGCCCTATAACTCAAACATACCATACCAACCGCTTTCACTGAACATCAGCTAACGTTAGCGTTAACCTCTTGGCAAATCTTCTCTGCTGAAGAAATCAAGTTTCAAAGGATGAAATGTGAACTGCCCTACTGTATTAAAATAAAATGTTGTATTCTATATAAGAATATAATAATAAATTATTTATAATGATATAAATGAATTGTTTTATTTTACATTATGTTACAACAGCTGGCAAGGAGGTTGTTTTCACTAGTGTTTGTGTGCAAGACAACTTGAAATCTAGGCCCATCACATATCACATCCATTTTCAATCAGCAAAAACAGATAAAACAGGCCCTTGGCCCAATACTCAAACACACCATACCCAACCATCCACATTCAATCAGCAAAATGTCTTTATTCCATCATGTTTTTCCAATTTTATCATTTAGCCATATGTGAACTGTAAATCTATTGCCAATGATTAACTAGTCTGTGACATTTTTACATACTGTCTCATGTTTGTTTATTGCTGTTAGTTAACTGTTAACTGAGTCTATTAACAGTCAATTAACTACTTCCTGGTGTTTATAAGCTATTTACTAATCATTTATAGAGGAAAGTTGTTATGAAATGCCACCTATTTATTAATTTAGCAGAGTTTACCCAAATCTAATATTTTCTCTACATATGTGTGTGAGTTAGGCCATCATTTTTATTCAAATCCAGCATTCTTTGTATATGTGTCTGACTTTACAACTTCATCCATCTTAAAGGAAAATGGCAAAATATGAATCCTAACTTATTTCAAATGGTTTACCTTCCATGTCTTTCTCCCCCCCCCCTTTTTGTCTCTACCCAATGCCTGTACTGCTTTGGTAGTGTTGTTGTCTGTGTGTCTGATGTTGGTCTAATTGTCTTGTAGATAAGGTTTCTCTCTTTTTAGTGCAACTTTCTTTTAGTGCTGCCTTTTCTTGGCCAGGGCTC
>JAODXP020009785.1:27500-32500 GCA_027497455.2 Sardinella longiceps | reverse complement strand
ATTTACACCTCTATAGGCTGAAATGATAGAATGTACACCTCTATAGGGTGAAATGATAGAATGTACACCTCTATAGGGTGAAATGATAGAATGTACACCTCTATAGGGTGAAATGATAGAATGTCAGAATGCTGAGAATAATTGAGCAATATACATGTTGTTGTAAGACATACACGAGACTAAAGAAAACCTACATTGCCTAAATACATTAGTATTTTCCAAATGTGAAAGACCAGATATGACCTTTCACCTACAAGACACTTAATTACCTGAATGCACAAAACCGGCTGCCATGATGATCGTCTTTCAACATCCGTTCAAACTACAAATCAGTCACGGAAGAAAAAAAAAAAAAAAAAAAAGGTGAATAAGGTGAATAGTGTAATGGATACCAACTAGCCTGATATCCGTTTTCCAAAAGGGATGTACGAGGGAATAACAGTTGTGATGTGTGTGTGTGTGTGTGTGTGTGTGTGTGTGTGTGTGTGTGTGTGTGCTCATTACAGTAACAGGTGTATATGTGGAAAGGGTAGACAGGTGTGATACCTGTGTGCGTGTGTGTGTGTGTGTGTGCGTGTGTGTGTGTGTGTGTGTGTGTGTGTGTGTGCGTGTGGGTGTTTGTAAAGGGTGGGTCTGATGCCTGATGTCGATCATCGACAGTGATGAAAGGTAAAAAAAGAAACTGCAACCTATTTAACGTATTGCTGTCATGTGTGTGTGTGTGTGCGTGTGTGTGTGTGTGTGTGTGTGTGTGTGTGTGTGTGTGTGTGTGTGTGTGTGACAGTGAATCAAGCCAATTTAACTTCCTGCTTTCCATGTATCCGTGTCTGTGTGTGTGTGTGTGTGTGTGTGTGTGTGTGTGTGTGACGAGCCTATATAGCTTCCAGCTGAAGAACCACCTTTCACTCATTTCTCCACAGCATCAGGTAAGGCATCACCATTCTACGTCTGCTCATTAGATTACACACAGTATGTACTGTACTATAAATCTCTATACTACGTCTGCTCATTAGATTACACACAGTATGTACTATAAATCTCTATTCTACGTCTGCACATTAGATTACACACAGTATGTACTATAAATCTCTATACTACGTCTGCTCATTAGATTACACACAGTATGTACTATAAATCT
This sequence comes from Sardinella longiceps, assembly GCA_027497455.2. Classification (NCBI taxonomy): domain Eukaryota; kingdom Metazoa; phylum Chordata; class Actinopteri; order Clupeiformes; family Clupeidae; genus Sardinella; species Sardinella longiceps. Next base: position 31,362 of record JAODXP020009785.1, on the reverse strand, counting down.
CTATTCTACGTCTGCTCATTAGATTACACACAGTATGTACTATAAATCTCTATACTACGTCTGCTCATTAGATTACACACAGTATGTACTATAAATCTCTATTCTACGTCTGCTCATTAGATTACACACAGTATGTACTATAAATCTCTATTCTACGTCTGCTCATTAGATTACACACAGTATGTACTATAAATCTCTATTCTACGTCTGCTCATTAGATTACACACAGTATGTACTATAAATCTCTATACTACGTCTGCACACTAGATTACACACAGTATGTACTATAAATCTCTATTCTACGTCTGCACATTAGATTACACACAGTATGTACTATACTATAAATCTCTATTCTACGTCTGCACACTAGATTACACACAGTATGTACTATAAATCTCTATACTACATCTGCACACTAAATTAGTTTTACACTTAATACTGTTTATACTAGTTTATACTAAAGTCATGTCTGATTTACACTACTAACACAACATAGTGTGCAAATGTAGGCCTAGTATATGTAGTAAGAATTCAATAAATGATCGAGTTGATTTTAGTATTAAGTGTAAAACTAATTTAGTGTGCCGATGTGCATATACAGATGTATAGTCTAATAACATATGTTTGGCAGTAAATAATGTTGTATTATTAATGTTATAAGCTATATACAGTAGTATGAAATATGTAGAACTATGTTGTGTTAGTTGTGTCAATGATACAGTACATGACAAACTATTCTGGATATTAAAAATCACTATACTACAGCATGAACACATTACTTTAAAATAATTACTAATTACTTAATTACTTTAATTACTAAATAATTACTAATTACTTTATATAATTAGTGTCCATCCTGGAAGGCATCTGCACACTAAGTGACAGACTCTAAGTGTTCAAAGACCCTGGACTTCTAAATGTTAAAAGGCCTCATTTCAAATATAAGTAAAGATGCAAGGTTAACGTTGGTTTAAAAATGGACAGACTCAGAGTGTGTTAAAAGGCCCTGGAGTTTAAGTGTAAAAGGCCTTATTTCAAATATAAGTAAAGATGCAAGGTTAACGTTGGTTTAAAAACGGACAGACTCAGAGTGTGTTAAAAGGCCCTGGAGTTTAAGTGTAAAAGGCCTTATTTCAAATATAAGTAAAGATGCAAGGTTAACTTTGGTTTAAAAACGGACAGACTCAGAGTGTGTTAAAAGGCCCTGGAGTTTAAGTGTAAAAGGCCTCATTTCAAATATAAGTAAAGGTGCAAGGTTAACGTTGGTTTAAAAACGGACAGACTCAGAGTGTGTTAAAAGGCCCTGGAGTTTAAGTGTAAAAGGCCTTATTTCAAATATAAGTAAAGATGCAAGGTTAACGTTGGTTTAAAAACGGACAGACTCTGAGTGTTAAAAGGTCCTGAGCTTGTAAGTGTTAAAAGGCCCTGGACTTTAAGTGTTACTGTAAAAGGCCTTATTTATTTCAAATGTGAGTTCAAGCATGCGTTACTAATACGAGCCATGGCCAGCGGGGACGATACTGGCTACAGGAGCCACGTCTTAATTTGGCAAACCTCCCTGGCTCTTTAACACTATGATAATTGCCAGGCATCTCTGGTACGTGTGTGTGTGTGTGTGTGTGTGTGTGTGTGTGTGTGTGTCTTCATTTGGCAAACCTCCCTGGCTCAGAAATACTGGCAATTATCATAGTATTTCAGAGCCAAATGAAGACACACACACACACACACACACACACACACACACACACACACACACACACACACACATCGTACCAGAGATGCCTGGCAATTATCATAGGCATCTCTGGTATGAGGTCATGGCTCCATCACAATAAAATCTCCACATCCACTGTGACACTTCAAGGGTTCCTTCAACTTTTTTTTATGAAAACAGGTTTGTCATCCTCGAACATGGAGTTGCATAATGTGGGTAAAAGCTATTTGGTCTCACTGCTGGCTTTTTCCTAGCCTAGAAATCTAGACATACATTGGTCTCAGTGCTTTTTTTAGACTTTCTGGAGTCTATAGACGTCTTTCGGATGTCCGGACGCCTTTCTATTAGCCTGCTGGTAATAGTCCCGTCATATTTTTTACAGGATAAATGTTTTTTGTGCACTGTCCCTGTTTTTCAAATAAACAGTTTCCATTTCAAATTGGAAAAATGAGACTTTAAACCTAGGTCCTGACTCTCAGTGGTCATAAAAGATCCCATGACACTTGTCGAAAAGAGTAGGGATTTCCCGGTGTCCTGGCTAAAGTCCCAACCTGGTTCATTAAATCTGGCCCCCTAATCAATCCCCCGCTGTAATTGGCTCATTCAATAATTCCCTCACTCTCAACCTCAAGCTAGTGTGTGGTGAGCGTTCTGGCGCTTAATGGCTGCCGTGCATCACCCAGGTGGTTGCCTGGTGGTGGTCACTGAGGTCCCTCTTCCACTGTAAAGCGCTTTGGGTGTCTAGAAAAGTGCTATTGAAATGTAAGGTGTAGTAGTTGTTGTTGTTGTTGTGGACGTACTCCAGCGGTAGCAAATTGAAAATGCTCAGCAAGTACGCCTATGTCATAGGTTGTACTCAGACATGGCTGATGTCTGTCCAATCACAACACTAGGTAAGGATGGGGTCAGGATGTCTATCCAATCACAACACTAGGTAAGGATGGGGTCAGGATGTCTATCCAATCACAACACTAGGTAAGGATGGGGTCAGGATGTCTATCCAATCACAACACTAGGTAAGGATGGGGTCAGGATTTGGCTGGTTAGCTGTGCCAATTAGCATTGCATTTCCTCGTCGCCATTTTCCAGAAATGACATCATATCCGACTCCATTTGACATATGCTGATTGGTTAATGCTACACTTTCAGCTCATGCTAACGAGCTCCCTGAGCACATCAGGTGTGTGTGCCGCCCTCATCTCCATTAGTAACATGGGCCCTCATTGGCCTCATGAAATGGAGTCGGAAGTGAGCTCCATGAAACGCCATCTTGACAACTGAAAATTTTGTTCAATTTTGGATGAATTCACTAGCCTAGCATTCCACATTGGAATGAATGGGAGGCGGGACTTGGTATGTTTCTCCAGGTTTATTAATACCTCCGTGAATCAGACATTGTGGTGTTAAAGGTGCCATGCCACACCACTACAGGGTATTTAAATTGTTCTTTGAGGTCTAAAAATAGGGTATGCGACTTCACTTGGACTGAGAACGGCCCAAGGAGACCGTAATTAGGTCGTTTGCAGAGTGTAGGAATAGCCTTCGAAAATTTCATGCGGTTCTTCCGGGTTTTTTTCCACTGTGATAATGGGCTGCGCTCTGATTCGCTGCGGAAGCTCGACGTTGTAAAGCACATGGGCTGAATATTGTTATTAGTTTTAATTGCGAATTGCGAGGTATGAAAAAAAAAAACCTTGGAATATTATCATGAAGCCGAGAAAGAGGATATCTGCACCAACCTAGCTTGCAGATTGTAAACGGCCACTTTGCAAAGCTTACTACATAGTCAGGATGTCACAGTAGCCAACATAATCAGATACTTATTGCAAGAGTAGCCGACTGTTTGCCTATCCAGTCAGATTAACGTTACACTTACCAAGACTGTTGAATTCGCCAAGTTGACAAGTTCTTCTCAAAATATACAGGACACTGAATAAATTATGGACTAGCAGGTAGATGAGTTAACAGTTTGCTAAACTCATAGCCAAAGCTAAACTCACTAACGTCTTGATATTCAGTTAAAACTAAAAATAGTTGCCTGTTACCATTTCATGGATATTCCTTCTTTTTCGCGAGTATTTCAAGGGGCGGGCTTTAGTCAAATACAGGAGAGCATGGATTGGGCGATAATTCTCCTCAGTCAGCCAA
>JAODXP020009785.1:10000-17500 GCA_027497455.2 Sardinella longiceps | reverse complement strand
CTTAACTTGTTGCAAAGATAAAATCCCTTATTTGCATTAAATACGCCTCAAGCATGTTTGCACAAAAAAAGCCAAAACCGAAAGCATTCCAAAAGGAATTTGACTTATTCAGGAAACAAGCTAGAAAGTCAGAGTCTCAAAGTCTCAGGTTTTGCCAAGTTGAAATCCTTTATTTGCAACAAGCGAGAAAGTTAGTGTGTCAAGTTTTGCCAAGATAAAATCCTTTATTTACGACAAGCTAGAGAGAGTCAGTGTGCCAAATTTTGCCAAGAGAAAATCTCTTATTTGCAATGAGCTAGATAGTCAGTGTGTTAGGTTTTGCCAAGATAGAATCTCTTATTTGCAACAAGCTATAAGTTAATGTGTCAGGTTTTGCCAAAATGAAATCCTTTATTTGCAACAAGTCAAGTGGTTTCAGTGATTAAATTGTGATAAATCTAATCTTGCCATTTAATGACCATTAATTTGTATTTACAGTAACACATGTATGTTTGCATGAAAAGCCAAAAGCAAAAGTATTCAAAAGGAATGTGACTCATATCAGCTTTCAGGAAACAAGTTAGAAAGTTAGTGTGTCAGGTTTTGCAGGTGTGTTAGGGAGATAGACACACATGAGGAAATGTGCATGCTTGTGTGTGTGTGGGTTTGTGTATGTGGGGTGGGGATACACACATGAGGAAATGTACATTTTCAAAATGACTGGAGGGAGTTTGGCAGCCTTCTGTCTACACCACAACATTCATGGCAGATCGCCAGTGTTGATCCATGTGTGTGTGTGTGTATTGATCCATGTGTGCGTGTGTGTGTGTTGATGTGTGCTCTGAAGACACAGGAAATTGTGTTGTCTGCACAGTGTATATTATTATATTATAGGTATCTTTGGTATTTGGTACATAAATACTGTCTTGACTGTCATTTGTGATACTTAAAGTATAAGTCCGGAGTAAGTTTAAGCTTAGCCCTGCTGCACGAGCCTTCTAACAGCAATTATTTCGCATGAAATGAAAGAATTTCGAACAGCATAGACCTAACGTGAACGCGAAACACTTTACATTGAGTCAATGTAACCTCAGATCTTACTTTCGGTTTCCTACAGTCAGGTCCCATTGATTCAGTGTAAAGTGCCTGGTCGCTTCTGCGTTCGCGTTCGGTCTGTGCTGTACCAAATGATTTTGTTCTACTCGCTAACTAGCACATTTAGTAAGCTCTTTCAACAGGGCTATGCTTGAATTCAGTCCAGTATTTTCCTTTAAACAATGTTTTGACAGACGGAATAACGCAGTTTTGTCTCAATAAGTATCATGTTTTGACTCAATAAGAGTTCTTTCTGTCATCTGTTGCTGTTTTGACTTAATAATAATTAATAATAATTGGGTGAATGAGTAATTTAGCTACTATGCTATTGCTAATGTGAAATGCAACTATGCAGTAAAGGAAATGGACTCTAGAGATAACCAATGAGATGAGCCTGAAGAAAGCTAACTAACTAATGCACAGTGATGGGATTACAATCAATCAATCTGATTGTAAAATCATTGTTGTTGATACTGTAAATGCCTCATTCTGTATGTTCTGTCTCTCTTATCGTTATGCCTGATTGCCATCGACCTTCAATAATGTTTTTGGCCCCCAACGGCACCTTCCAGGCAGCACAGCCTAAAAGGCACTATCTTAACCCTATTCCTAACCCTAACCCCCTCAACCCTCATCCTAACCCTAAACTGAGTGGAGTCGTGCCTTAAAGGCAGCGCTGCCTGGAAGGCACCATTGAGGGCAAAAAATACCAAAGACCATGAGATGAGCCTGAAGAGAGAACTAATGCACAGTGATGGGATTACAATCAATCAATCTGATTGTAAAATCACTGTTGTTGATACTGTAAATGCCTCATTCTGTATTTCCTGTCTCTTATCGTTATGTTTTGCAAACTGATACAAAGATAGCCTACTGAGACAAGATGTGTACAACAAGACTACTGTATGTAAGTCTCAAAGTTTGGGAGGTGGAAGAAGCATGAACATTATGAATAAACTGACTCTATAGTAAACAAGCCATATAGTGAAAAAGTTAATTATTTATGGCCAACCTCACTCTGCCACTCCCAACTTTAATTAATACAAGCTGTTCAAAGTCTCCACCTACATGTATCGGTGATGAGATGGAGGAATGTGATCCGCATTAGCTGCTCAAAGTCTCCACCTACATGTATCGGTGATGAGATGGAGGAATGTGATCCGCATTAGCTGTTCAAAGTCTCCACCTACATGTATCGGTGATGAGATGGAGGAATGTGATCCGCATTAGCTGTTCAAAGTCTCCACCTACATGTATCGGTGATGAGATGGAGGAATGTGATCCGCATTAGCTGTTCAAAGTCTCCACCTACATGTATCGGTGATGAGATGGAGGAATGTGATCCGCATTAGCTGTTCAAAGTCTCCACCTACATGTATCGGTGATGAGATGGAGGAATGTGATCCGCATTAGCTGTTCAAAGTCTCCACCTACATGTATCGGTGATGAGATGGAGGAATGTGATCCGCATTAGCTGTTCAAAGTCTCCACCTACATGTATCGGTGATGAGATGGAGGAATGTGATCCGCATTAGCTGTTCAAAGTCTCCACCTACATGTATCGGTGATGAGATGGAGGAATGTGATCCGCATTAGCTGTTCAAAGTCTCCACCTACATGTATCGGTGATGAGATGGAGGAATGTGATCCGCATTAGCTGTTCAAAGTCTCCACCTACATGTATCGGTGATGAGATGGAGGAATGTGATCCGCATTAGCTGTTCAAAGTCTCCACCTACATGTATCGGTGATGAGATGGAGGAATGTGATCCGCATTAGCTGTTCAAAGTCTCCACCTACATGTATCGGTGATGAGATGGAGGAATGTGATCCGCATTAGCTGTTCAAAGTCTCCACCTACATGTATCGGTGATGAGATGGAGGAATGTGATCCGCATTAGCTGCTCAAAGTCTCCACCTACATGTATCGGTGATGAGATGGAGGAATGTGATCCGCATTAGCTACATGTATCGGTGATGAGATGGAGGAATGTGATCCGCATTAGCTGCTCAAAGTCTCCACCTACATGTATCGGTGATGAGATGGAGGAATGTGATCCGCATTAGCTGTTCAAAGTCTCCACCTACATGTATCGGTGATGAGATGGAGGAATGTGATCCGCATTAGCTGCTCAAAGTCTCCACCTACACGTATCGGTGATGAGATGGAGGAATGTGATCCGCATTAGCTGTTCAAAGTCTCCACCTACACGTATCGGTGATGAGATGGAGGAATGTGATCCGCATTAGCTGTTCAAAGTCTCCACCTACACGTATCGGTGATGAGATGGAGGAATGTGATCCGCATTAGCTGTTCAAAGTCTCCACCTACATGTATCGGTGATGAGATGGAGGAATGTGATCCGCATTAGCTGTTCAAAGTCTCCACCTACATGTATCGGTGATGAGATGGAGGAATGTGATCCGCATTAGCTGCTCAAAGTCTCCACCTACATGTATCGGTGATGAGATGGAGGAATGTGGTCCGCATTAGCTGTTCAAAGTCTCCACCTACATGTATCGGTGATGAGATGGAGGAATGTGATCCGCATTAGCTGCTTCCTGCTAAAAGAGCAAAATAATGAACTTTCTCAAAACACATCTGATTGACGTGATTTTCATTCCAACTCAATGTATGCTGCCAAAATAGACCAAGGAAGCTTGTAGCACCGAATTTTCCCTTTAATACAAGCTGTTCAAAGTCTCCTCCTACACCACCACTCCCATCGGTATCGCCGTATCGGTAATGAGATGGAGGAATGTGATCAGGAATCTAGACACACCACTTCTCCACTAATCCAAGCCACTTTCAGTACAGACTTGACTACCAATGAAGGAATATAGACATGCCAGTCTGGGTCCAACTGCAGTTTATTGAAGTTGAATTAGTTGTGCTTTCTTATCTTCTTAGTCAACAAAATCCACTTTGAGTACAGACTACAAATGAAGGAATATAGACATGAGACTCTGGGTCCTACTGCAGCAGAGTAAATCATTTTGATGCAGTTTATTGAAGTTGAATTAGTTGTGCTTTCTTAACTTCTCTGTCAACGACTTGCCATCGACTTTCAAAGCTCAATGGTCTACTACCTTTACCTTATTCCTAACCCTAACCCCCTCAACCCTCATCCTAACCCTAAACTGAGGGGAGTAGTGCCTTTAAGGCAGTGCTGCCTGGAAGGCACCGTTGATGGCAAAAAAACACCAAAGACACTTTCAAAGCTCTGTGAGACTTTGGTCTGACCCATTGATCCTTTCAGATCAGCAGTTGGCCAGACCAGCGACAGTCACTTGGAGGGTAACAAAACACCTTATCAGTCAACAAAACCCACATTTTCAAAAATGATCATCCCTGGTTCCTGCAAGAGCATATAGGAGACTTAGACAGGAGTTATCATGGATGGATTTAGCCTTGACTTGATTTCACAGAGGACAGCACCAGGGATTTAGATGGGTTTACTGAGAGATGAACTTTATGCTGTGCATTCTGATGTTAATTCTGATATCTCATTGGTTCAGTCAGTTGTCACTCCAATCAAACCCCACACGTAGTGTATTAACTTGGAAAGCGCAGAACTAGCAGAAACGTTTATGCTGGCCCACGATAACATCTGATAATGCATTGCCCCAAAGGAATGCATCTATATTTAGTGGCCTCTAGCGACACCTAGAGGCAATTCACATTATTACAATAAATGACTGTAAATAACTGTGGAGGTGCAACTTCTTTCAGTAGCACTTTATAATAACCATCTTCTACAAATGGTTATTAAATAGCTTATTAACATCAGTAAGTAGTTATTTAACTGTGTGTGTGTGTGTGTGTGTGTGTGTGTGTGTGTATGCATACAACCTACAAATGATGGACTAATGTGTGTGTGATTCAGGTAAGAGCACCACAGAAGAAAGCAAAACGGCGATGGATTTGGTAGCCTCAACCATTGACACCCTAACGGATGTGGCCGACAACATCAAGCCCTTCATCGGGCCCTTCAGCGTCGTGTTCAAACTCATCCAGCAGATCAAATCCACAAGTCCTGCCGTCCACAAAAAGCGTGTGGGTCGTCTGCAGGATCGGCTCACCGTTCTGGATGACCAGCTGAAGTCCATTAAGACTACTGAAAAGGACGCAGCGCACCTGAAAAACGCCTGCGAGGCCATGGAGAAACTTCTGAAAGAGGCCCTTAAGGAGGTCGGGAAACTTGGGGACAAGAACTGGCTCAAACGTGCCATCGGTAAGAGCTCAGTGGACAGCACGTTTGCGGACCTGAACCTGCGTCTGTGTGAGCAAACCCAAGCGCTCATGCTGTCCCTCAACATCGACTCCCACGCCATGAAGCAGACCTTCAACAAGGACAACATGAGAGGCGAGGATGACGAAGATCGGGCCATGGATCTGAAGAACCTGGAGAGCCGTGAGTAACAAACTAGTTATAATTAACAATTAATGACATTGAGGGCGTCGTGGCTCAGTTGGCTAAGGCGCCATACCATAAATCCAGGGACCCGGGTTTGTTTCCGACCCGAGGTCATTTCCCAATCCATCCCTGTCTCTCTCTCCCACTCAGTTCCTGTGTCTCTACACTGTCCTGTCCAATAATGGTGGAGAAAGCCCGCAAAATATCTTTAAAAAATTAATGAACTCATAATTAACAGTTTATTAACATAGAATTAATATTTAGCAACTTTTAATCAATAGTAGAAAAGTTGCAACTAATTAAAGTTGTCTATTACAATTAGTAAGTTGTAATTACAAAACAACTTAGATTAAAAATAACAAGAACTTGTAAATTCTGTGTATATGTGTGTGTGTGTGTGTGTGTGTGTGTGTGTGTGTGTGTGTGTGTGTGTGTGTGTGTGTGTGTGTTTTCTGTGGTTTCACAGACATGAAGGCTGTGGAGGACAACACAGAGGAGATCAAAACACTTGTGAAGGATTTGAACACCAAGATGGACACCATGAAATCAAGCGGTAAACTCAATTTCCCACAATGCACTACGTAATCCCTGTCTATACTCATAATGTGCCATTTAAACTCAATATACCACAATGCACTCTGTCTACACCCATGATGTGTCATTTAAACTCAATTTCCCACAATGCACTCTGTCTACACCCATGATGTGCCATTTAAATTCAGCATCCAACAACACATTCTGTCTATAGACGAATCCGACAAGCGTTTTGTGTAGGCTGCCATCTTGTGGGGACGCCTTTGTTGGACTGTAAACAAACCCTTTTGAGAATGCACAGTCAATGACAGCTATAACAACAAAGACCATTGTATCATTATACAAGTAGTAGTAAATCTCATAAATCACTGTATTTTATGGTGTGCTATCACGCTATTCCTATGGACAGATTGGCGATTTAACAGCTCAACAATGGCGCCTGCTTACTTCCGGTAGTTTCGTTGGATTCGTGTATACCCACGATGTGCCATTTAACTCAATTTCCCACAATGCATTCTGTCTATACCCATGATGTGCCATTTAAAGGAGCATTAAGCAACTCTTCACACCACTGTTAGAGGTGTGCTTTTTTAACCAGAGACTTTTCTTTTGGTACAATCTCCAAATGAATTTGGATGGCATACAATCACATGGTGGGGGGATAAATACAAGTGTTATTCCCACCAGCCATCCAGCATATGTGCTATGGAGTTATGAGTGTGTGTGTGTGTGTGTGTGTGTGTGTGTGAGAGAGAGGAGTGGGGTGGTTGGAGTTGAGAGAAATACAGATATTCAAATCAAGAATTCAGGATATCGGGAATTCAGAACTTTGAACCTGTACTGATCATGTGACTTGTAATGTAAATTACTGTAGTCTTTATTTATTTAGTTTCATTTTGTTGAAAATTGACAAAGTTTTGAAAGTCTCTCTCTCTCTCTCTCTCTCTCTGTCTCTCTCTCTCTCTTTCATCCAATCCAATCACAGGCAACTGGACTGTGCACCTTATTCTCCCGTGGTAAACAACATAAATGTTTATTACTTGGGGTCATTTTACAACCAGTCCTAAACACCATACACGTTTATTTATTGGGGTCATTTTACAACCAGTCCTAAACACCATACACGTTTATTTATTGGGGTCATTTTAAAAGTAGACATGAACAAGATAGATATTTATATATTTGGGTCATTTTATAACCAGAGGTAAACACCTTGCAACCTAACAACTAACCTGATAAATGGCTGCGCCTCGTGCCTAACAACACCCGTGCTAATACCATCATTTACACCGGCCTCCCGGGATTTATTGCTTACGTTAGCTAATGTACTGTACTGTATTTGAGCGCTCTACAAATAAAATTTAATTGAATTGAATTAATGCTAACCCTCCATGTGTGTCCTGATCCTTTGCTGAAGATGGTGTCCCCATGCATATGTCCATTATACACAATCTATTAATGCAAGGAATGTCTG
>JAODXP020009785.1:0-5000 GCA_027497455.2 Sardinella longiceps | reverse complement strand
CTGGAATTTAAACTCAGAAATTCAGAATCTCAAAGTTGCGTTTTCACTGTTTGTCAGGTGGTATATTTGATTTGGAACTTGAAGTCCCAGTGTTGGAATATCCCCTGATGCCTATTGAACTATGGGTGCTCAGCAAAGTTTTAACAAGGAGTGCATATGCCATCTAGTGGTGAAATTACATATTACCGCTTTCCATCATTTCTACTTTGGTGAATTTACACTAGCTGATCCTAGTTAGAGTCATGACGGTTGGAACACTCCCCGCTGTGATTGCAATGTTTTGAAAAGATTTGCTACAGTTTGTATAAAACATATAAAAATGTTTTGTTATTTTGAACTTGAGGTTGTTGGTGTTCGGGTAAAATATCATGTCTTCCGTTTCTCTCTCTGTCTGACAAATATGACCTGCACAGTTTAGAACTATCCGGAGTGTATTATCCGGAGAGAATCAACGCGTAGCCCTGCTATTTTATAACGCTAAGCACTATCGATAGTCACCTCAATTATGGAATTTCGTGTCTTCCGTTTCTCACTCTGTTTGACAAATATGACCTGCACAGTTTAGAACTATCCGGAGTGTATTATGCGGAGTGAATCAACGCGTAGCCCTACTATTTTATAATGCCAGGCACTATCGATAGTCACCTCAATTATGGAATTTCGTACAAGGTAGATCGAGTTTGAGAATCAGCGGCTAACATTAAGAGAATGAGTCATGTCAAAACGAAACCTAATCAATTTTGTTTTGACATGCCCCATTCTGTTACCGTTAGCTGCCATTTCGCTAACACAGCCTACGTTGGATGAAATTCAGTCATTGAGGTGGGTATCAATAGCATAGCATTACAAAATAGCAGGGCTACGTGTTGATTCACTCCGGATAATTCCTTAAAAACCAAAACTCAAAATGAAAAAGCCACTAGAAGGCGTTCACCTGGCTAGGTTGCCATATAAAAAAATGCCAGTCATTTTTGCCAGAGCCATTTTTGTGGTCCCAATCAACCCTGCAAGTGTGTGTGGGAGTGTGCGTGTGTGTGTGTATGAATGCATGCTTGTTTGTTTGAGCGTGTGTGTGTGTGTGTGTGTGTGTGTGTGTGTGTGTGCATGCTTGTTTGTGTGCGTGTGAGTGGATGCGTGCAAAGGTTGTCTTACCTTGACAGGTGAGTTTTTCTGTCTCATTTCTTGTCTGCAGTCCTTGATGCAATCACTCGTCCACCGGTAGGATACTGTACTCTGTTTTGCTTTATTGCTGTGAAATGACACAGTGCTGCAGAATGCTATTAAACTGTTAGGTGTTAGCGTTTAGATTGTTGCAGAATGCTATTAAACTGTGTTATCGGTGTTAGCGTTTAGATTGCTGTGAAATGACACAGTGCTGCAGAATGCTATTAAACTGTGTTATCGGTGTTAGCGTTTAGATTGCTGTGAAATGGTATTGCTAATTGCTGCTGGGGTTTTGATGGGTGATGGCCAATTTAGGGACTCAACATTCAATTTAGGGCCGCCAAAGATGCAGGGGAAGCGTTTAGATTGTTGCAGAATGCTATTAAACTGTGTTATCGGTGTTAGCGTTTAGATTGCTGTGAAATGGTATTGCTAATTGCTGCTGGGGTTTTGATGGGTGATGGCCAATTTAGGGACTCAACATTCAATTTAGGGCCGCCAAAGATGCAGGGGGAGCAAAGGAAGAAGGAAAAAACCTATGAGGAAAAAAATATCTGTTGTCTGTGAAATTTGCAATCATTTTAATAACGAGATTGCATTTGGATAAATGGTTTAGCAATAAATAAAAGCCTATATATGTCATAAGACACCAATTAATGAAGGTTTTGTCTTTCAAAGTGAGAAACATCACAGGTTTAATAGTTTTACAGACATTTAATGTTATTGTTAAAATGCCATTGGCCCCTGTGCTGCACTTTGAGAACCTATACTCTGTGTCTAAAGGAGGCAATGACTGTGGAATTGAGTTTACCAAAGGAAAAACAAAAAAAAAAAAAGAATTTCTCTAAAAGAAATTTCTACTATTTCACTAAGCCATAAACATGCAATTATTATTATTATTTTATTTTATTTTATTTACTTTATAGCAGTGTTTCTCAAACTGTGGGGCAGGCTCCACTAGTGGGGCACAGACACATAACAGGTGGGGCGCAAGACATCTCTTTGCAGTTGACCAATGGCCACACCATGCCCCCCAACTTCACATATATATATATATATATATATATATATATATATATATATATATATATATATATATATATACATCAGATATGCACATACAGTATGACAGTCAATTGTTGCTGTGATGAGAGAAATTTTGCTTTGAATTAGTAACATTAAAAATTCTAACATTGACAATAATCCCAAAGTATTCCTGACAGAGATATTGTGCGTAAATTGAGCCTTCCAGGTGGGGCGTGAAAATTCTCTGCCTTCCAAAGTGGAGAATGACAGAAAAAGTTTGAGAAACACTGCTTTATAATAAAATCTTCAAATTGTACCTAGTCAGTGGCCTCTACCAAATGGGTTTTTCGGAGTATCTCTCAACAGATACTCTTTAGTATGCTACTGTCATTGCCATGGCCAAACCAAACTAATAAGGTGCCTGCTTAATGTGGAGCTTATTCTTGTTTTTACTATTGGTGTTTGGATTGCTTTAAAAACAGCAAACTCTGAGGGAAGAGAACTAAGTCCATAAACTCTCTTAATTAATTTTATTTAGTTTCATTTAATTTACTGTATGAGTGTGTGTGTGTGTGTGTGTGTGTGTGTGTGTGAGTGTGTAAGAGGTACAACTAGTTAATATGGACCAGTTAGACAACTTACGGCTAGAAGTGATAAACACAAACAAATGCCTTATCTGCGTTATGGAGCTGTGAAATATGAGCAAGAATGTGAGAAATGTCACACACACACACACACACACACACACACACACACACACACACACACACACACACACACACACACACACACAGGTGTTCAAGGCGAGGTTTCAAGGAACACGGATATGATTTCTTTGAAATTAAAGTTAGCTAACCAGTCTCTGGGATGTCCTGGCTTACAGTAAAGTGTAAACTCAAGTGGGTATAAAAGCAATCCTTGGTAATTCTTTGGTTGGCACTTGCTAAAGTAAGTTTCTAATATGGTATATATCACATCAGATGTATTTTCTGGTTATGAAATCATGTTTTCAGATTTAACAGTTAACATTTCTCATCTTATTTTACAAAATAAATAGTCATGAACCTCAAACATATGAATTCAAGACTCTGCATGTTGAGCGTTTCTCAAAGTTGAGGAAGCATGCTTGGAAGGCTGCTTTTTCAAGCATTCCAAGTCATTGCATGAAGGACGTTGGGCTAGTCCAATTAAATCTGTCGTGCTCATGCAACATGTCCAATTTACAGTATTTTAGCATTGCACAGGTATAATGGTATGGTATGGTTAATACGTGTCCAATTTACAGTATTTTAGCATTGCACGGGTATAATGGTATGGTATACCCGTGCAATGCTAAAATATTGTAAATTGGACACGTTGCATGAGCCCGAGAGATTTAATTGGACTAGCCCAACGTCCTTCATGCATTGCACGGGTATAACAAAACTATCTTCTCTTCCAGATTAGGTAATCTATCATGGATCCTGTGGATGATTATAACCAAACTATCTTCTCTTTCAGATTAGGTAATCTATCATGGATCCTGTGGACGTGGTCAAAAAGGGTCTCTCTGTGGTGGTGAATCTGTGTAAGTGTATTCACGCCACCCGACCAAAAGTCCACAACGAGCGAGTGACACGTTTGAAGACCCGACTCTCGGTTCTGGAGCAACAGTTGCGCTTGGTCGAGTGTTCGGCACCGTCGACACACGTGCAGCAGAACGTGTCTAGTCTGGAAGAGGTTCTGAACGATATGCTGAAAATGTTGCGGAACTTGGAGGATGAGAAGTGGATCAAGCGCACCTTTAAAAACCTCTGTAACATGGACGGAGACTTCGAGGAGCTGAACAAGCGTCTGAGTCAGGAGTCTCTGTCTCTCGTTCTCTCGCTAAACATCGATGCCCAAGTCATGCAGCAGACCTTCAACATGGAGAGGAGGATCAGAGAGGACGAGAGCGACCGAGTTGCGGACATGAAGATCCTGGAGGAGATGAAGGAAAGTGAGTTTAAGGCCCTGTCCCATTACTATCATTTTACTGTCACTTACTTTCAGGACAGAGGGATAGTGGCTACTGTCACTTCTTCTCGATTTTGGCCCTAACACTCGGTTTGCGTGTTCACGTGTAAGTGTAGGGTGTCCCAATACTTTCAGGACAGAGGGATAGTGGCTTTCCGCCCTTCAAATCGCCCCTTCAAACGGAGGGAGGTCGGGTGCAGACTTTGAACGAAGTGAAGTTGAAGTGAAGATGAAATTACCCACGATTCTTTGCGAACTCAATCAGTTAAACAAAAAGATTGAGTGTCGGTACCCAATCTGTGTCCGAATGCATGAGCTGTGTCCCGTTCTCACAGCTCTGGATAAGAAAAAAGATAGCTACTGTTGCAATTAATCATGTATACATATTTTTTAATGTCGGGATATCTTAGTTTGATGTAAATACAGTTGAATTCAGCACTGGTGTGTCAAAACATGACTATTAAAAAGATCGATATTTTTCAAAGTGCGCAAATGACCAGATTGCAGGTGTGATTGCACTCATTACATGGAGCCATGCTGGGGGTGTTGATTTAGTTGCTCCTGCTATGATTCTCATTTAGTTGGTAAACATCCAATGATAGTGATAGTGATGGTGGCCTTTGAAAAGCTATGTGCAGACTGCACTCCAAATCTGATATTTTGTGTGTGTGTGTGTGTGTGTGTGTGTGTGTGTGTGTGTGTGTGTGTGTGTGTTTCCAAGCTCTCTTCTCAGTGAAGAAGGACACGGAACAGATAATAGAAATGATAGAAGTGAACAAGAGATCAGGTAATACACTAATATACACACTAACACA
>JAODXP020009783.1:0-14530 GCA_027497455.2 Sardinella longiceps | reverse complement strand
GGTTTACCAGCTAAATAGCTGACAAAAATGCCTTACATGCATGACTTATGCCAAATATACAGATCGTACAACAATCTTCATTTGCCTTGCCATAACAGCACAGTTTGAGTCTGTGGAGAAAATATTCAGCATTGCGATGCCGATGTGATGCCAGCTGGTTGTTATTCAGTTGTTGTGAAGGGCTTGTTCAGAATCAAGTGGGTCCTAAAGTGTAACGGAGAGAGCGACTGGAGGCTAAATAAAGTGTACTGTACTCAAGTGCTTTTGACACGACTGAATGCAGAGATAACAGGGTGGAATAAAGGAGTACCAAGAAAGGAAATCGTTTGTTATCGGATGAGTCACAGAAGCCGGTGGAAATGTGGCAATGCAGGTGTACATGGCGTGAAAAACGCGGTTTATGATGCATGGAATGAGATGATGATGGAGTGAAAGGTTTTTAGAGGACATGCAGGCGAGCAGGATAGAGAAGGCCTCCAACAGACCATATGAAGAGTCAAGACAAATAGAGGAATGCAACCAACTGAAGGTCTTCTGTTACTCAGAAACTATTTTTTTTACCAGTTGGAATCAAGGACATGTAAGTAAGTATGTAGAGAAATGTGTGATTAATCAGTTATTAAGGGAACATGTCACTGTTTTTTGGCCAATTTACTCATTTATCACCTCCCCTTTGGTGTCTTCAGCATAAGTCCCATAGCATCTTGCTTGAAAGTGAACATGGAATTTTGGTACGACTCCAATTTAAAACTGAACTCTTCTGTATACGATGTATAAAAAGTAGGGATTTTCTAAACTGACATGATGTGGAACTGTTGTATACTCTCATTCCATCAAGTAGTTCTAGTATAGTAAAGCTCGATCAAGCCATAGATCAAGTTGTCTAAGTCACAGTTCCTTGATCATGATGAGTGTACTTCCATGATGATTAACAAACCCCTTATTGATGTCTTACTCTGCTAGACAAAGGTAAAATCATCAAAGTGTAGCCTACATTGCTGAACTAAAGAGGCTGTGCAGTATTTTTGATGGTCTTTGATTCGAGAAGATGTAATTGGTCTGATCTCTGCATGCAGGCACTACATCCATAAGTACAGGCCCTATAGAAGGCAAATGCTAATCAACAGCGTTTTTTTTTCCCCCCTAGAGGAACAACCTGAAAGAAAAATTGGCAAGGGTGCTGTAGATGAACCGCGATTGAACTAGCGCTAGTTCAAACAGCATGCTCATGAGACAGACTACTCCCTCCAGGCCAGGCCAGGCCAACCTCTCCACCTACTGTACCTTTCTCTCCCCTAGCTGTCTCAAAAGGAAGCCCGGCCGGCCGGCGCTCGGATTACACGGCCTGTGGAGCAGATAATGATCTCCATGTGTGTTTGTCTGGCTGCGTTTCCTACTGAGGCCGAGGGGAGATGGGGAGCCAAGGGGTGACTGCTGACCACAGGAATGCACCCGTGCCCACAGGGGGAGAGAGGGAGGGAGGGAGGGGGGGATGGAGAGAGTGAGCGGATCACGGGCAGAGAGAGAGAGGGAGAAGGTGAAGTGCAGAAGCTGCAGCCTACTCACCGCCAAACGCCCAAACTACACACTTCCATTTCAACCACTGAGTTTAATTTGTAGTTGTTTTTGTTTTTGAGCTTGTTTTTCCATCTTATTTAAACAAAGACTTGTGGTTGTGGTGGTGGTGGTGGTGGTGGTTGTGGTGGCTGGGAGGAGGGGGCTTTGGCATGGGTTTGAAATGAAATGTGAACTGCACAGCATATATTCAATTAATTTACTCAGATTATGTCTGAACTCTAAGTGAGATAAACTGTCACTTATGCTTTAATTGGAGCCACGCTGAATCGGAATGGGGAGGGCTGTTAACCGTCTATCCGCCTCATTAGGCATCTCTGCCTGGTGATTTCCTGTAAATCTGGAGAGACATGCCAGCCACGCAGGGTGCTTCCGCTCAGAGTGACTGATAACCCTCCCAAACAGATGAGCTGCCAGAGTGTCACAATCTGTCACTCACATCCACATTCTCCGCCCCCAGCCACAGTCTCACAGAGCTTGAGAAGTAGGCGGGTGTTCCATCTAAAATCACCACATTCGCCACAATTTTGAAATTCCTCGCTGCCAGCTTTACGTTGGACTCCCACAATAAGCGGCCCTTCCTTACCGGCTCCAATTCACTTCAGACATAATTTATTTTCCATCAGCAGTGTAGAGGGGAAAGGGCTTTTTGACAACTTCCCCATTTTCTGACATTAATTTGGTTTCTGTTATAAAAATGAGGCCAATAACAAACCAACGTTTCCTATGTATTCTCCATGGTAAGGGTGTGAGCTGGAGTAGTTGTATGTCGTCCAAACAAACAGAAAACCTGTCCACTTCCCAGGCTTCATAACATCAATGAGTAGCACTGTGCATCTGGGGTGTGTTTCTCAAAACCATAGTATGACTTGGAAAGCTTTTAGCTTTTTTACCTCTTTTTACGGGTTAGGGTGCGTTCAACAATACCAAAAGGTCATGGATCTAGAGCTTAGAAAGAATCCCGCACACTGACCATCACGCAAGCACACCACAGAAGGTCTAAGACCGAAATTATGTATTTTCTAAATCCCTCCCAAATGCCTTTGCTCATTGCCAACCATCTATGATTTTGGGAAATACAGCCCTGGGTGGATAAATATGATGTAAAAAAGAAAAGCCATTCTGAAGAGCTGTGTATCAAAATTTGCAAAAATCTTCAGGAAATCAAAAATGAATGAAGGTTATAAAAGTTTCAATAAGAGTAATTATTTGCTTTAATGTGTATCCATGTGCACTTTTTCTATTATTAGTTTCCTCTCTGTGTGGTGAGGGTTTAACAAAGATGTTTTTTCTGCATCTCTCTCTCTCTCTCTCTCTCTCTCTCTCTCTCTCTCTCTCTCTCTCTCTCTCTCTCTCTCTCTCTCTCTCTCTCTCTCCATTCCTCTTCCTCCTCCTGGGAGAGGTGGGAACAGCTGTTTGTCTCTTCCTTAAGAAACAGCCAGCAGCTCCGAGGTCAACTCTAGTGACACAGATTACTGGTGTGGTGGCTGTACCGGCCCACCAGGACTCTCTGTACCACACACACACACACACACACACACACACACACACACACACACACACACACACAGCATCGGCCCACCAGGACTCTTTGTACCACACACACACACACACACACACACACACACACACACACACACACACACCCTTAGAATTAGCTGCTGAGGTGGCTGCACCGGCCCACCAGGACTCACTGTACCAGACAGAGAGAGAGAGAGAGAGAGAGAGAGAGAGAGAGAGAGAAACATATGCACACAGTCTCAACCTTAGAATTAGCTCAATATTTGCTAAAATACTAAGGTGCACACTCACATATTTCTATAAAAAAAAGGAAAAAGGTTGCTGAAGTTCCTGCCAAAATTCACAGACACAGACATCCCCATGGGTAGGTTGTCTGCAAAATCCTTCCACCCACACTTAAGCATTATGTGATCTGCAGTACAGACAGTGTGTGACCCAGGCCCAGATGGAGATTTCTCAAAAGACCGTGCCAGCCAGGGGAGATCAAACTGGGCACCATTTGCCAAGAGCTTTGAAGTGTGAACACCTTGTCTACTAGTCAGTCAGGCAGGCCAGCTCCTTGCTGGCAGAGACTGTAGCTTGTGCAGTATGGGGGGTTCTTTATAGGCGTCCTGTCTAAGGAACAGGGCACTCATACCAATTTGGAAAAGGAAGCAGATTTCTTTTTTTTTTTTTTTAATGAAAGAATTGGGATAATGTACATCAGTGGTGGCCAAACCTTTTTTGTTGTTGTTGTTTTATTGTGGCCATATGCTGAAACATGAGCTGCCAAAGACTAATGCAAAATTAAGAGCTCTTTTTTGCAACCAATTACAAGTGAAATATAGCTAATATTACAGTAAAATTACATTCATGCATGGTGGGTCACATAAATGATAGAGCAAAGGGCCACAATTGACCCCGAGGCCTTATAGTTGGGCTATCACTGATCTACATGCATCATAGAGCTGTGGTCCAAAAAAAACCTCTTCTGCCACCAGACACAGAATGATAGAAAGGAATGAGAAATGGAAAAAGAGAGAGAGAGTGAGAACAGAGAATGAAAGAGGGTGAAGTCGAGAGGGAGAGATAATGAGAGAGGGTGAAGGGAGAGAAAGAGAGAGATAGAATGAGAGAGGGTGAAATGAGAGAGAGAGAAAGAGAATGAGAGAGGATGAATTGGGAGAGTGAGAGAGAGAGAACGAGAAAGGTTGAAATGTGAGAGAGAGAGAGAAAGAGAGAGGGAGAGAGAGAAAGACAGAGAGAGAGAGAGAGAGAGAGAAGGAGGCAAGGGAGTGTCTCAAGGTGATTAGAGCAAGGCGAACATTAGCGCAGGCTGGAATGTGATTATGTTCCAGGGCGGCCCTGTGCGATCGCTCTGGATTTGTCAGAGCCACCCCACGGTCGGACGTCATGGCAGCCGGCCCACCGAGGAGGACGAATGGAGGGAAGGGTAAATGAAGAGCAAAGAGAGGAAGGGAGGAAGAGAGAGAGAGAGAGGGAGGGAGGGAGGGAGGGAGAGAAGAAGGGTAGAGGGAGAGAGGGAGGTGTGTGTGGAGGAGAGGGGGAAGGATAGAGGGATGTGTGTGTGTGGGTGGGGGGGGGGGGTTGATTTGATTTGGCGATGCAAAAAGCGACGGTGCTTCAGGCAGGGTAATACTGCCCCCCACTGTGGGTAGAACAGGCTGAGATAGGAACCCACTCTCTCACTTCATTTAAAGGGCCTATATTACAGTCAGCTGGAGATGGATGACTAGCTTCTACCACAGATAGGCTACATCAAGTCCCACAAATACTGTAGTCAAGTGCACATGTAGGCTACTTAAGTCAACATCTTGACTCTATAACAGAGTTGTTCTTGAATTTTCTACGGGATGAATAAAGTGCTATTTTATCTAATCTTAGATGCTAAAATCCTTCAACTGAAGCATGAGCACAAGGATGTTCTATAACACTGTCGTGCACACTGTACACTATAGTAACTTTTACGTATGGTTTGATAGTATTTGATCTGATATAGGTCATGCCATCTAAATACAGTTGTGACAGTTATAACTTATATTCCCCAAAAACTTCCCCATCTTGTCTTCAAAATACAAATTAGATTTAATCTCTTGTTTATATCAGATACTGATTTATCAAAGATCATGTCAAGAGAGGCAGGTGTTTTGGCAGGTACTTCAATCATTCCATAAGACTGAGACTGTGAGAGTTAGCTGATGTGAAATACATTTTCCTTCACTGCTGTCAGATCATCTGGTGATTTACAACACACCGACGCCTCATTCACACTGCAATCTCTGCTGCAGACATGTTTCTGGTCCCTTTTTGTTTATATTCCAGGTTAACAGATTAGACCGTGGCTTGCACACCTTACACACATGTTCTGTGCAGCTTTTATGTAGCAGCACAGCACAGCACAGTACAACTCCCAGAGAGTCCACTGGAAATAGAACTGAGTTGTATTTTTCCACACATGCCATGCCATGCCTGTGCAGTATAACACTGTCTCCCATCCCACTGCCTAGAGTACATACACTTTAAATGAGAGCTGTGGAGGAGACTGTTCCTGGTGTGAACACACAGACCGTGAACAGACAGCAACGCGTACAGACCGCAAACACACCATTCCTACGTGAATGAGACCTGAGAGAGAGGGGGATAAGCACCACACACACACACACACACACACACACACACACACACACACACACACACACACACACACACACACACACACACACACACACACACACACACATCTACATACACACACACACACACACACTACATACACACACCTACACACACCACACACACACACACACACACAGACACACCTCTACAAATACACACACAAAGCACTTACAGCAACAGCAGTAGCACAACCCATTTAAATGTACCTGACCAGGGAGAGAGAGAGAAGTGGAGTTCAAACATATGCTGAAAATCCCAGGTTGGTTGAGTAGAACTCATACTGTAGCTTTCCCTGAGCTTTCATGTTTTAGGCTACTCTGTATTCCAGCCAAGCCCTGTGTACAGTTGGTTGGTGTGGAGCAGGGGGCTAAATGCAGATCCCAGAACAGGCAGCAACCACACTTTCCCCTTCCCTCTCACTCCCAGAAGGGCATAAAACAGAAACTGCACTTCACATGTCATTTACCCCAGGCCTCGGAGTAGATATCACATTTTATAAAAGCAGCACTGAATTTTTCAAAGGAAGATTGCCATCATACTGTAGGTTTTTTTTATTATTGTTTTTCTTTTTCTTTTTTCATCCCCAGCAAGAGGCATTTTATGGGCCAGCTATGAGATCAAACAGACAAATGTGCTTGACAGTGCACTAACACAGATGCTTGTCCTACTGAATTAATGATGGACACTGTGGGTTAGCGTCCAGCTTTTATGCTCCAGCAGCGTGTAGAATCATGGGGCTAAACAGACCTTGGCACAGCTTTGGGGATCAGTGACCTTTTCAACTGACACGTTCGCCGCCTTTCTGAAAAGGGTAATGACGACAGATGGGAGGCTTTCATAAATGCATTCAGATACAGTACATCCACATTCAACGCAAGCACTGATGACCTTATCCGTTTCCTACATTCACCCGAGCCAAATCGAGGGTCACCCACTGACACTGACCTTTCTTCTGGTCCAAGGCTTGCACTGTTGTTGGTGGGTGTTTTTGTTTGTTTGTTTGTTTATTTGGTTGTTTTGTTCTCCTCATTAGAATGCTTAAGTGTGAGGTTTTTAGTTTAAAGATAACCTTCTTCATTTAAAATATGACCTAGAGATAGCAATGGTATGTAAAAATATGAGCATTTTGAGGAAAATATACTGTAAGATTCAAGATTCAAGAAAGTCTTTATTACATCTCATTATAGTAGTAGCCTATATTAGAGAGTAAGATCTTAAAATAGATAAATAAGCCTATAGGACAGTAAAATCTTCAATAAATAAATAAACCAGACATTTGGGTTGCTAAGTCACTCCACCAATGTGGTCTAGCAAGCAAGCTTCAGACCATACTCTCAGCCGTATACAAGTCTAGAGTATTCATTCAATTCAACTTGATTGCACTACTCTTAAAAATGATAGCTTGGAATCATTCAGCTGTAGCCCTAATTTGTTGAACAAGCTTGCTGAGTACAGTAAGATAACAAAACAGTAGTCAGCAATCTCATACACCAGTGCTAGGATTGAATGATGCTGAACGATCACTTTAAATTCACATAACACTCCACTTAAAGCAAAGCACGGCATGAATGGCCATACAGGTTTATAGCAAATGATGCTCATTCATCCGGTTGTTTTCTCTCATGCGTGACACACTGAATGAAGATGGGCGTCTGAGCGCTCTGTCTCATTCAGTATGCTTCACTAGATAGCACACAAAACAACACAAGTGTCCTTTATCCAGCACCACAGCCAACATTTTTCGAACACAATATTGTGTCAACTTAAGTCACTTCCAAAAAAAAAGAAAGAAAAAAGAAGAAGTGAGGGAGAGAAAAGAGAGCTAAATAGCTTATAAAAATCCACAAGAGAAGAAGACAGGACTCAGACAGATGTGAGGAGGACGAATGAGATGTTGACAAAGCCGGGAGCAGGGAAGTGCAGTACAGTAACAGCCAGGGGCAGCTGCTGGGAAGAGACTTAGAGAGAGAGAGAAAAAGAGAGAGGGAGAGAAAGAGAGAGAGCCTCCCCAGATCACACAAGTCCAGGGAGCAATTCAAAACAATTTAGAGGCGACATCAACCAAAGCTAATATCCCCGTGCAGCATTAAAAAGATTACTCAAGTTGACAGGGCTTTTGGAGCCCACGGAGACTGCCGGAGGGAGGAGCGGAGGGTGTTGGGGCGGGGGGGGGGGGGGGCTGGGGGGTGAGCTGGAGAAAGAGCTTAGATCCTGGGAGCCTTTCCAGTGGCGTCTCCCCCAATCAGACTGCCAAACAACTGTGACCATGAGGAGGTCACAGACTGGACTGTGTGTCTTACTGGAGTGGGAGTTGGGTCTGGTGTGTGTGTGTGTGTGTGTGTGTGTGTGTGTGTGTGTGTGTGTGTGTGTGTGTGTGTGTGTGTGTGTGTGTGTGTGTTACATGTGGGGTGAAGGTTAAAGCCTCCATCAATATCAGCCACGGCTATTGTTGTCCCTGACAGAGACATGTGTGTGTGTGTGTGTGTGTGTGTGTGCGTGTATGTGTGCGTGTGCCTGTGTGTGTGTGTGTGTGTGTGTGGCTCTTGTTGTCCCTGACAGAGGGTTGGACAGAGACATGGTGTGTGTGTTGATGTGTGTGTGTGTGTGTGTGTGTGTGTGTGTGTGTGTGTGTGTGTGTGTGTGTGTGTGTGTGTGTGTGTGTGTGTGTGCGTGCATGCGTGCGTGCATGCGTGTGTGTGTGTGTGTGGCTCTTGTTGTCCCTGACTGCTCCTTAGGCCACCTCAAGAGGAACATACAGTATTTCAGACACAAGACTGTGTCTCTCCCTTACAGCAATTATAGCAGCACAGCAGGGATCAATACAAGATGCGCTGTGAAGGGCGCCAACAACAAGATCATGTAATGGGCTGTTTTTTGTGTGTGATGTGAAACTGGTCAACAACAGGGTTGAAAAATCAACCACCTAGGAGAATGGATTTGAAGGCGTATGAGAGTGTGTTATGGAAGAGTATACAGACACATGTCAAACACACACACACACACACACACACACACACACACACACACACACACACACACACACAGGCCTCAGGATTCCTGAGGTTTCACACCAACCAGATACACCCACACCCAGCCCATTACATGATCGCACTGTCTGTAAAGCGCTGTGACACAATGTATTGTATTTGAGCGCTCTACAAAATAAATTTAAAAATTAATTCTCACACCTATTGGTTTACCAAACTCACAACTTTTCAAGCTGGGCTGTACATGTTAGACCATCAAATTGCTTCCAGGTACACAGCAAAAGCTGCTATTATAGGACATTATAAATGGGCAGCTTGGCCTGAGGCAGCAGCTATTGGACTGGTTGCAGTAGATATTAATGCTGTTGTTGTCTGAGCAGTTATTTTCTTATGACAAATCTCAACACTTCACTTTTCTATAATAACAGTTGCTTGAAGTGAACTCCCTGAACTCAGGAAAATAACTAAAAAAGAAATGCCAAGGGATGACTGTCTGTCTTACTGTAGTTTTTAATCAAGACATCATTAAATGTTTCCGCTGGTACACCAACAGTATGTTTTGTGTTGTCTTTGTCATATTAATTTGACCATTTCGTGAATTCAGTTCAGGGGCGTCGGAGTGGGGGAAAAGGGGGACTGAGTTACCAGGGCCCCAAGGGGGAGAAGGGCCCATGAGGAATCTGTATTTTTTTTTTTTTTTTAATTTTATTATTTTTTTTTTTTTTAATATAGTCTTTAAATATCACAATATATGTTGGTATTAGCTAATGCAATAATAAATCGTTCGATTAATGGATTGAATTGTGTGCCCTACATAGTATCTGGGGACAGGGCCCCCGACACTTCGCAAAAATGGTTTAGTCCGCTTTCACCGGCCTTTTCAACTAGGCGCATTTAGCGTTACGTTCATTCAGCTGCTGAGGCAGCGCTGCGCGTTGGAGCTGGTGTGTCTGTTGGCCCACTGTGAATGAAACAAAATCCATCTTTATTAACAAAAATGGAGGCAGGAGAGAGATGAGGCAAATCAACTGCTAACAAACTTATTTCCCAAGAAAGGTGAGCCCAAATGTGAAAGCAAACAGCCCACACTAATGAACAATAGCCTACCTGCAATACCATCGCGATTGTCAGTGCTACTGCACAACACAGAATTAGAATTAGAACATGACAGTGAAAGTGAACATGTATTGCCTGACAGGTGCCTTAATTAAAAAAAGTGTCCATAATGAAAACAAAAAGCAATTGTGTCTTCTATCATGTGTCAATCTGATGTAGTTTACTTTAACAAATGTTTTACCCATATAAAAGTAGGCTACATTTAGATATAATTAGTTACTTATTGTCTGTTTGTGAGACCTTTGTGTTTGATCAATACAATTGGTTGGATCACAGGATTTAATTTATAGGCCTTTCTGTGTATTAAAAAGAAGCTTCACAATAGTTTAGCTACTTATGACATTTTTTCATAGCTTAGCTTGCTGCATTTTGTCTTTCGGTAGTGTAGTGAAGCTTCAGATGATGTGGAGTAACTGACAGCTTGCTACATTTACTGAGTTATCCTCAGTATTGCCCCGGCAATATTACTTTTCAATCTGGTATTGCCTGCCAATACTACTTTTAAGTGCAACATTGAGCTTCAAATCTTACATGAAGCTACATTAAAAAAAATATATATAGCCTATTATAACCTGTGAAAATGCACCAGAATGCAGGAAAAAAACATCTAACTATTCTAAAATTTCCTGGGGAGTACCCCCAAACACCCCAGTGGCTAGGTCTACCCTACTACTTATCAAATAATGTAACATTTTTCTTTCACAACTACTGGGTAGACCTATTCTGTGACATTAGCAATAAGATATCCATGAAAAGCCCAATTCCTACTCTACCAGTATGACCAGCATTTATAATAAACATACGTCTAACACATTTTAGGCTAATCGCTGATAAAATTTGGCAATACTACTTTAAAACATGTGATGACACCTCTGGATGAGTAGCTTGCTTGAGTCATCTGTCCAGGTAGAGAAGTGACAGGAATGAAGAGAGTAGTAGTTTAGAATAATCTGTGGCTACATAACAGTCCAGGCTGGACTGGCAGTAGGGGCACCCGTGTTTGTTGACAGATTTCTAGACACTTTTTTTTTAATGGGGGTATGGGGGGCCCATGGCCATTGCTTGTACCCAGGGCCCGGAATTTGGTGCTACGCCCCTGATTCAGTTAAATCATTTTGAAGATGACTCTTAGCTTACATTGTAACACTGTGCTGTTTTCCTGAGAGTGGCATGAGCCTATTCTAAACATGTCATGTACAGTATCATGAACATTAATAACACTTTCAAAATGTGTTATGAGGGCACTGCTAGGGGTATTAATTCATTATGTTTATAAATGAATTAATAAAGTGTTTCATGTCAACTGAAAAGTACAAAAAATGTCAACTGAAATCATAGCAAACAAATGAAAGTAATAAATATCTTAGATAGTCCAACAGACAACCAGAACTAGGTCTATTGAGAGTAATTGCTTTAGTGCCACAGTGACTGCATGCATCAACAACTCCCTTTGGCTATACTGCCATAACCAGATCAGATATGCAAACAATATCAACCGCTGTACTACGGTATGGCTCCAGAAATGTGTTCATAAACAGCATTATCTATTCTCATATATCTGTTAATAAACAGTATAAATATATAGTGTGTAATTTCACTGCATGTAAAGGTGTATCTAGCAAATAAATCTCTTGAAACACACAATACATTCATAACTGATCTAGAGAGGGTAAACTGTATATTGTGCCCTCCTAGTAGAGGGTGATGTCCTGAAGTGCCCAGCTAGCCCAGAGTCTCAGGGCAGACTGAGCAAGCCCTTGTCAGATCGAAGTGAGTGGCTTTCGTGCTTCGCCAGCAGGCTGAGGTGACCCAGTTAGTGTGTCTCATGAGCGTCGGGGAGGCTGTGTGAGTATGTGTGTGTGTGTGTGTGTGTGTGTGTGTGTGTGTGTGTGTAATTAGGCCTGACACTCCCTGAGCTGCCAGCACTGATGCTCTGTGTCACATTCAACACACGCACACACACACACACACACACACACACACACAGAGAGAGAGACAGACTCAAACACACACACACAGAGACACAGACATACATGTGAACTTGCTCAGTCACCAGGTCAGAGTTATAGTATGACTGTCACTGAGTGTGTGTGTGTGTGTGTTTGCAGACACATACATACATGAGTGTATTTATCTACTGTAACAGAGTATGTCTGTCTGCATGTGCTCAGGTTGATTGGCATCTGTGTGTGTGTGTGTGTGTGTGTGTGTGTGTGTGTGTGTGTGTGTGTGTGAGAGAGTGTGTGAGTGGACAGTAAAGCCGTCCGCACACCGGTTCCGACAGCATTGCGGAGCACTTTCGAATCCGACAATTTCGCCTAGCACCTAGCACAGTAGCCGGTGAAATTACATTGGATGTCAATGGGCGGCTCCGACAAAATAGACTTGAATCGTAATTCACAACCGACGGCGGGAGAGTTCGTTGAGTTTGTTGAAAACAATGGAATCGAATGTTGGAAGCGGAGTGCTCCGCACTGTGTCGGAAGCGGTGTGCGGAGCCCTTAACAGATATTAGCACAGACAGTAACAGGTATTTACAGTATCTCCCTTCAGATTGTGATTCTCTTCTCTGATTGGCTGATGGGTGACAATTATATTTGTAAAACTGGCTACTTTGGAAGTAGTGCCAAAAGTAACTAAACTAATAACTAATCACCGTTCCATATGAATGCCTTCGCCAAAGTTCTAAACACCTCGCCATTGTTTCTGTAGAACCGGTCACCTC
This sequence comes from Sardinella longiceps, assembly GCA_027497455.2. Lineage (NCBI taxonomy): Eukaryota > Metazoa > Chordata > Actinopteri > Clupeiformes > Clupeidae > Sardinella > Sardinella longiceps. Next base: position 1,930 of record JAODXP020009783.1, on the reverse strand, counting down.
ATCGGCTGTTATCCCTTACGTACGCTGCGCTTGCATGTACATGCGCAGGTAAGCTGAAACATGAACAAGTTCCTTTACTATACAGCAACCTGCTATTTGTACTCTCAAAATGTTGAAGGATGGATAACAGGCATTATACAGAACATAATCCAATGATATGACCTCTCTCTCTCTCACACACACACACACACACACACACACACACACACACTCTCTCTTTCTCTCTCTCTCACTCTCTCTCTCTCACACACACACACACACACACACACCACTGCGACTTCATAGGAATCAGAACAAAAAGGGTAGGCCTATCTCAGACTGCTTGATCATCTGATGTCTGTGTTTAGGAACAGAAGGGGGAAATAATGTTGTGAGATGCCTTTTATGAGAGCTAATTGAGGTGAAGTCTGGTGGGCAATGTTGTCTTGTCTGTCATGTTCAATGTACATTACTGTCACATAGTACCTCTTAAGTCTAGTTATTTTTATTGATTGAACACATGGATAGGAAAAAGAAATCGATCAAAGACATGTCTCACTGCTAGCAAGCTCTTAAGAATTATTATTGAAATTTCTCATTGCCCATTCAAAAAAAAAAAAAAAAAAAAAAGGCAGACAGTGGCGATAGTTGTGTATGTCCTGATTGGCGTGACCATTTTATTTGGTCCCGAAATCCCTTCCAATGGTAGCAGTCCCAGATGGATGTGTGGAGATAGGTGGAGCTAGCAGAACGACATTTATCTGCTGTGAGTCAGATTAATGAAGTGCCCTACACTTTATATTGTAGTTCAGTTGTATAGGGAATCATATAATATAGCGGTAACACTTTACTTGACGGGTGAGTACATAACACATTCATAGCAGCTTTCATAAAATGCTCACAAAGCATTCATGACTGTTTCATAAGACATGACTCCACCTTCATCCACCTGAATGATTATGAATACTTTGCAACCTGTATAGTAAAGTGACATTTGAAGTAGACTTCATAAGATATTCATGAAATATTCAGGTGTGACATGATCGGGTGACAAACATAAATGGTAGTGCTACTTTGAGACCACTGGACTTTTATTTTGATTGGTTATCGACATTCTATCTTCTACATTTATGAAGGGTTGGGTATGAAGGTGGAGTCATGTCATATGAAACAGTCATGAATGCTTTGTGAGCATTTTATGAAAGCTGCTATGAATGTGTTATGTACTCACCCGTCAAGTAAAGTGTTACCAATATAGCTATAGAGAGGATGGGTGTGGGCGTAAATGGCAGGCAAAAGAACTCGGAATATCACTCTTATTCTGCACTCTACCCTGATTCCACAATTCCAGATTGTGAGAGGCGGCTTGACTTTCTGTGTATCTATCCAAGCTATCACCGTTTCCAGGGTCAACAGCGCAAAGGCTTTGGTAACATGGTAAAGATTGAGAGAGACAGAGCTAGGGAAAAAAGAATGATAGAAAGAAAGAGAGAGAGGGAGAGAGAGAGAGAGAGAGAGAGAGAGAGAGAGAGAGAGAGAGAGAGAGAGAGAGAGAGAGAGGTATGAGAGCCTAAATTATTCCTTTTCCTTGTTCAGCATGAGGCAAGCTTTGTTCTTGAAAACTAGGCAGCCTTTTTGATTTAAATTCCATCTGGAAGATTGAGAAGATGAGCTGAGATCAAAGGGGTCTCCTTAGAGCTGCTCACTACCGCACAGAGAGAGAGAGAGAGAGAGAGAGAGAGAGAGAGAGAGAGAGAGAGAGAGAGAGAGAGAGAGAGACGAAGGAATGGGAGATCACATGCAGGAAAGAAATCATTCTCTCTCTCTCTCTCTCTCTCTCTCTCTCTCTCTCTCTCTCACACACACACACACACAGACACACACACACACACACACACACACACACACACACACACGCACACACACTAACCCCAGCAAATCATATTTTTTT
>JAODXP020009782.1:7500-14829 GCA_027497455.2 Sardinella longiceps | reverse complement strand
ACTTCGTTCAGTTACGTATTGCTAAGGTTAAGAGCCTCTCAGGTGTCCGTTCTCTACAGCACCTGACGCGTTTGTTATTCTCTCCCCCACTTTCGAATTACATTCACAAAATTGGTACATGACATTAGCATCCATGATCTTGAGGATTTATTGCCACTACGATGTCAAAATAGATCAGAACTTGCCAGAGATCTGTTAATACTGAAAGCGAAAGTTGTAGGCATGAGAGCCAGGCAGGGAATACGTCATATTCAAACGGAAACCTATTCCAATTGCGTTGGGCCAGACTGTATGACACAGTCAACAGTCGCTTTCGCCCAGGCTGGAGTTACAGCCTTTTGCAAGCAAAATGTGTCATTTTGACCATTGGTGCCACTGTTTAGGCCTGTGCGTTAACTGTTTTGAAAAATGTTGATTTTGAGTCGACTACTGCGTCAAAACAATAAAAAAAACTGTAATTCAATTCAATTCAATTTCAATTAGTGCTAATTAGTACAATTAAATATTTTTGCTTTGATATTGTATTGTATTTTATAAATAAGTACTTTTTGTTTAAATATATTATTGCATTAATAATATTAGAAGCTGCCTTGGATAAAAGTGTCTGGCAAGTGCACATAAAGACCACAAACACAAACACACACACACACACACACACACACACACACAAACAACAATAAACACAAACACAAACACAAACATACTGTAAACACCAACAACAACACAAGCATGACACCAACACAAACACAAACACAAAAGTAAACAAACACAAACACAAAAGTAAACAAACACAAACAACACCAACACAAACACCAACTTAAAAGTAAACTAGAAAAGCGCTCAGAGCGCAGACCTCCGCAATATGGTCACAGACACAATATAAATTCCAGATCATGTTCTGGATTACTGATCACCACCAAAATACGAAAAACATAACCTCATTGCCGGAGGTAACAAACACAAGCACCAACACAAACAAGTCACTGCCCTGCTAGTAGAGGTTGTACTGTACGCTCAGACTGCGACACACACACACACACACACACACACACACACACACACACACACACACACACACACACACACAGACAGAGACAGTAGAGCAGGGTCTCCAACAGGTAGCTCAGGAGCGACTAGTAGCTCGCCACCTGCTTCTGAGTAGCTCTCCAAAGGTTCAGAGGAAATTTAAATTAAATTCATCACACAGTCATAACATGTTGAAATCTCTATAAAAGCACATTCACACATCCTGCCCAGCTTCACTGCTCTCTGATGAGAATTTAGACCAGCACCAGATTTGGATAGCACTACATAAAAGTACTATAGAGAGTTCAAATAGCTTTTGGCCAAGGTAGCTGGCGGAGGAGAAGAGGTTGGAGACCCTGTGTGTGGTTGTGTGTGTGTGTGTGTGTGTGTGTGTGTGTGTGTGTGTGTGTGTGTGTGTGTGTGTGTGTGTGTGTGTGCCGTAGAGAATGAAGAAGAAATGATACAGCAACAAAAGTAGCAAAGTGGGCCGTGACATCAGACACTCAAACGTTCCATCCTGCTTCTCTAAACGAGCCACACTGGGACATCAGCATTCTAATCGCTACTGTAGTTATAGAACCGGGATACAGAACCCATCAGCATTCTAATCGGTACAATAGCTGCAGAACCCATCAGCATTCTAATCGGTACAATAGCTGCAGAACCCATCAGCATTCTAATCGGTACAATAGCTGCAGAACCCATGAGCATTCTAATCGGAACTGTAGTTGCAGAACCGGGTTACAGTTCATTACAAAATGTCAACTAAAGTTAGAAGAAATAGACGCCTTTCACCTGGCTACTCATCCACACGTTACTGAGCTATTTAGCACATCTGCACACACACACACACACACACACAGATAGATAGATAGATAGATGTGTAACAAACTCTAGTAGTATACCAATCAGATGATCCAATGTAGTCTACCTTTTTGAAGTTGAGCCAATCAGAGCAGTGCTTACCTGTTGCTAGGCGGAGTCCTGGGAGGCCGCAGTGGAGGGGCGGGAGGGCGACGGGGGATAGGGGGCGCCAGAGAGATGGAGAGAGATGGAGATGGAGATGGGGACGCAACACCACCCACCCACCCCCACCCCCACCCCACGGGGTAAGACTTGGGGGGCAGGGGGCAACTGGCCCAGAGAACACTGCTCATAGAGATGGAGGTCTGATGGAGAGAGAGAACGATGGAGAGGAGGAGAGGAAGAGGGAGAGAAGGAGGAGGAGGGGGCTGCAAAGAAAGAGGGGGAGAGGGAGGGAGGGAGAGAGGAGGAGAGAGGGAGAGGGAGAGAGGGAGATAGACAGGGAGGAGAGAGAGAGAGAGGGAGAAAGAGAGGAAGGGAGAGAGGGAGAGAGGGAGGGGGGGAGAGGGGGAGGGACAGAAGGAGAGGAAGAAAAAGAGGGAGGTAAAGAGGGAGAGAGGGAGGGAGAAAGAGAAGAAGGGAGAGAGGGAGAGAGGGAGGGAGGTAGAGGGGGAGGAACAGAAGGAGAGGAAGTAAAAGAGGGAGAGGGAGAGAGAGGGAGAGAGGGAGATACACTGGTGGGCTGAGTGGGCGTCGGCTTGTCTTTCTTAGGGGAGTTCTGTAGGCGTGGTCTAGGGGCAGGGGTGGGTTTCTCCAGGGCAGTTGCCATGGTAAAGCAGTGAGGGGGCCGGCTTTGGGTGATTCTGGGGGGATGGGTGGAGCCTCTGGCAGAGTCACGTTTGATTGGTGGAACTTAGTTCTGATCTTGGGAATGGGAGGAGTCTCCTCCTCCTCCCCCTCCTCCTCTTCTTCCCTGGCTCCTCCCCTTCCTCCTCCATCTCTGCTACTGATTGGTTGGGTTGGTAGGTTGCCAAGGATACGCTTCCTGTGACCCGGCAAGGCCACGCCCATCTGCTCCAGCTGCTCGCTGCTCAGGTGCACACAGTCTCCCACGGTAACCAGGCCTCGGGCCGCGAACGCAGTGCTGTACTGCTCCAGGCGCAGGCTAGCCAACCAATCACACGCTAGCTGCTGGCCCCAAGCTTCGCCCACAGCCCGCGGAGCAGAGGACGATGACATCATCTCTGGTCAGAGGTCAGACAAAGGTCACCATTATCGGGCGTGTGGAGTGCGTGTGTGAGGATTGTGGTGACCTGCAGGCAAAACAATAGAGGAGTTATTACATCACCATTGCCATCCCCTTCATCATCACCATCATCATCATCACCATCATCACCATCATCATCATCATCACCATCATCATCATCACCATCATCACCATCATCATCATCATCACCACCATCATCACCATCATCATCATCATCATCATCATCATCATCATCATCACCATAATCATCATCATCATCACCATCACCATCATCATCATCATCATCACCATCATCATCATCACCATCATCATCACCATCATCATCATCATTCACCACCATCATCACCATAATCATCATCATCATCATCATCATCACCATAATCATCATCATCATCATCACCATCACCATCATCATCATCATCACCATCACCATCATCATCATCATCATCACCATCATCACCATCACCATCACCATCATCATCAATTAAATGACACACATACACTCAATTAAACACTGCGTGCGGCGGGTTACAAAAACTGTCGTGCGCACGACCTCGCGAAATTCCCCTGAAAAGCGCAGCGCGCCAAGGGGGGCCACGTCATTTTGACGTCACATAACGGTGCGCGCCGCTTGCGCGCGACGGTGTAAATTCAGTTTAAGGGCCCTAGTCTATATGGTCAGTAAGGGCCCTAGTCTGTATGGTCTGTAAGGGCCCTAGTCTATATGGTCAGTAAGGGCCCTAGTCTGTATGGTCAGTAAGGGCCCTAGTCTATATGGTCAGAGAGGGCCCTAGTCTATATGGTCAGTAAGGGCCCTAGTCTATAAGGTCAGTAAGGGCCCTAGTCTGTATGGTCAGTAAGGGCCCTAGTCTGTATGGTCAGAGAGAGCCCTAGTCTGTATGGTCAGTAAGGGCCCTAGTCTGTATGGTCAGTAAGGGCCCTAGTCTATATGGTCAGAGAGGGCCCTAGTCTATATGGTCAGTAAGGGCCCTAGTCTATATGGTCAGTAAGGGCCCTAGTCTATAAGGTCAGTAAGGGCCCTAGTCTGTATGGTCAGTAAGGGCCCTAGTCTGTATGGTCAGAGAGAGCCCTGGGGTTCAGGCCCCGCGGCTGGAATACCGTAATTTCCCGACTATTAGCCGAGGCTTATACATTGATTTTGCAAAATTTCTTCTGCTATGAGGTTAAAACAGGGGGGCAGTTAATATGGTGTTAATATGGTTTTGGTTTTTTTAACTTGCATAAAACACTCTCATGCGGCTTATACACAATGTGGCTTATATGCGGGGAATGACAGTAGTAATCTACTGTGTAGGGCTTCACTGGATGCGTCACAGTAGTGTCTCATCAAACATACACTAACAAGACAGGTGTGTTTTTTAGAATGTAGATCTGGTGTAGCTAATGTTCGGTGTGTTTTTAGAATGTTTGGTGTGCTGTATAGTAATTCTCATAGACCTAGAATCTTGTTTAGCTCTATTAACTCAATTTTAAATCCTCCTGCTGCCACTTCCACTGTTGCCCCTTCCACTGAGATCTGTGAAAAGTTTCTCAGATTCTTTATTGATAAGATTGACAATATCAAATCTCTTATTCCACCCTCAGATAATGACCCATCTGTTCCTATTTTATCACTCAGCTCTCTCAAACACTTCCAACTTGTGTCTCCCTTCCAGCTTTCTGAGGTGGTGTCTCACTTAAAACCTAGCACTTGCCACTTAGATGTCTTACCCTCTCGCCTTTTCAAGGAAGTCTTTACAGCCATATGTCCTAGTGTACTGGCTATAATTAATAACTCCTTGACATATGGAGAGGTCCCATCTAGTTTTAAGCAGGCGGTAGTGCAACCACTACTTAAAAAGCCTAATCTTGACACCAATGATCTTAAGAATTATAGGCCTATTTCCAAATTGCCTTTTATGTCTAAGATCCTGGAAAAAGTAGTCCTCTCCCAGGTATCTCCATACTTAAACAAGTTTAGCATTTTTGATAAATTCCAATCTGGGTTTAGATCCTTACACAGCACTGAATCTGCCCTGATCAAAGTCCACAATGACATCCTTCTCTCTGTTGATTCTGGTTCCTGTGCCCTCCTAGTCCTCCTTGACCTTAGTGCTGCATTTGACACAATAGACCATTCCATTCTTGTAAAAAGATTGGAAGCTGAAGTTGGTCTACAGGGCACAGTACTGCAATGGTTTAAGTCTTATTTGAGCAATAGAACCTTTTCAGTCAGGTTGGATAATTATTCCTCTTCTTCTGCTCCAATCAAGTGTGGTGTCCCCCAAGGGTCCATTTTAGGTCCTCTTTTATTTTCACTGTATATGCTCCCACTTGGATCAATTTTTGAAAAATACAGTGTTCAATACCATTGCTATGCAGATGACACACAGTTTTACCTTCCAGTCACTCCTGGTGACTCTGGCTCTTTGGTAAACCTGTTTAACTGTCTTAATGACATCAAATGTTGGATGGCCATGAATTTCTTACAACTTAATGAAAAGAAAACTGAAGTGATCTTATTTGGGCCTCCTACTTCTGTTTCTGACCTGAGTAATGCTCTTGGTCCCTTATCTTCAAATTTCAGTAGTGTAGTCAAAAACCTTGGAGTCTACCTGGATTCTTCACTCACATTCAGTAATCAAATAAGCAGTGTGGTGAAGGCCAGTTTTTTCCAATTGAGAACTATTGCAAAGTTAAAATCTTTCCTCTCTGCTAAAGACATGGAAACACTAATTCATTCATTCATCACTTCAAGATTAGACTATTGTAATGCACTTTATTTTGGCCTTCCCAACTCTTCTATTGCTAGATTACAAATGGTTCAAAATGCTGCTGCTAGATTGCTTACTGGAACTAAGAAGCGTGATCACATCACTCCTGTGCTCTGTGAACTGCACTGGTTGCCAGTGAAATATAGAATTGAGTTTAAATTGTTACTTTATGTTTTTAAAGCCTTACATCAATTAGCTCCAGAATACATCTGCAATTTACTTAGTCCTTACTGCACTTCTAGGCCACTCAGATCTTCCTCTAAACTTCTTCTTTCTGTTCCCTCCTCTCACCTTAGAACCAGAGGTGACAGAGCCTTCTCTGTTTCTGCTCCCCAGCTCTGGAATAGTCTCCCCTCCCACATTAGGTCCATTCATACCATTGATCTTTTTAAGTCTAAGTTAAAAACACATCTTTTTTCCCTAGCCTTTAATTCTCCCTAAACCCTTTTCCTCTTTTATTTTTGTTATTATTTTTGTTTGTTTGTTTTATTTGGTCATTTGCATATTATTATTATTATTATTATTATTATTATTATTATTATTATTATTTGTTTATTGTTTATTATTATTGTATTATTATTATTATTATTATTATTATTATTATTATTATTATTATTATTATTATTATTATTATTATTATTTTTAAAGCACTTTGGATCAACTATGTTGTATGAAATGTGCTATATAAATAAAAGTGACTTGACTTGACTTGACTTGACTGTCATGTAGAGCTGGTGTAGCTGCACTTCCTCTGGTAGCTACCACTCACAAAAAGGCAAAAAGTTGAATTGTGTGAGAGTTGGATGAATATGGCATATTACTGTTGTTAAATTATATGAGAGTTGGATGAATAACGGCGTATTACTGTTGTTAAATTGTATGAGAGTTGGATGAATACGGTGTATTACTGTTGTTAAATTATATGAGAGTTGGATGAATACGGCGTATTACTGTTGTTAAATTATATGAGAGTTGGATGAATAACGCCGTATTACTGAAGAATCAGAATCACTGCCTTTTAAAAAGGGACTGAAAGAAACCCCATCTGTTTTCTTTGGCTTTTGCCTCCTGACCACAGGTCTTTGCTTTTAAACTGTCAATATTACTTTGTACTTTATTTGTTTTGCTATTTTTTGTGCTATTTCTGTTTTGTTTTATTTTTATTTGATTTTAAACTACCATTATAATCATTATCTTATTTTCTTCTTGTTCAGTGTATTTTATTCATTTAAAAGGAAACTATGCAACATGTTTAGTTCAATTTGCCTTTATTTAGCAGCTTAAGAGTCATTGTGATGATTGTACAACAGTTTTTAGGTTTATTGATGACTGTTTCGCCTCGCTCTAGCTCAGTGTTTCTCAAACTGTGGGGCGGGCCCCACTAGTGGGGCGCAGACACATGACAGGTGGGGCGCGAGACATCTCTTTGCAATTGACAGTTGTCGCACCATTTGTCAG
>JAODXP020009781.1:0-14821 GCA_027497455.2 Sardinella longiceps | reverse complement strand
AGTGCTTAAATAGAAGCTCACATGGAATATTTTTGTTATTACAGTATACAAATCTAAAAATATAATGATTTGCAGGATTTGTATGAATAGAGTTGAATACTGCGTCAATCACACAAATGGGCCTGATAAAGGCATTTTCAATGCGTTTCCTACATTTTCTCCATGAAGCCTAAGATTGTTACAATATCATATTCCATGTCATATTTCAATTTCATTTTTTAAATTTTGCCAAACCCTTCTATTGAGTGTCATTTGATCTTTTTTGATTAAAGGCAACATCCCAGCCAGCACCCGAGCCAGTGCTCCACCACATCCATCACACCCACCACATCCACATGGCCAACCAGTTACGCAAGTAAACAATCCACAGGAAAGAGGTATGGTCATGTGTAGTATGACTGGTGAGAGAGGGTCGTCTCAGGGCTGAATACAAATAGGCCTAAATGGTTATGCATAACAATGAAAACAAAATGTACTTTTGACCTCAGACAGTATACTGAGGAAATGTATGCAAATTAAAAATTTCTGTCATATCGGCAACACTAACAAAATGTGACAAGGTTTCATGATGATAATTTGAGCAGGCCTATTTAGCTTTTTGTATTCAGAATTGATTTGAAATGTAGGCAAATTAAATTAATAGGACTATTGAAATACTGCTTGCTCATGTTATGTCATTTGGTAACACGTGAAAACCCCTTTGACAAAGTCAATACAGAATACTTGTACATAATTTCAAGATGAGCAAGTAAAACTCCATGCATTACTCTTTTTGTCAAGGAGCCTCTGAAAATAATCTGCATGAGCGTTACCCCGCTCGACAGAACAATCCTCACCAGAAAGGTGGAGACATTATCATTCCCCATCAAGGATTCTCATACCTTACCAATAATACACAGAGAGGAGAAATAATAGGTAACAATACCAACAATCTGTAGGCTAATCGGTACTATTAAACGTTAATTGATTTTACAATTGATTTTGGAATTAATATTTTCTTTTTGTTTCATGCAGTTCACAGGATAGATAGTGTTGTTTATGGTATGCTTATTTTTGTTCTTTGAATTAATATTTTTTTTCAAAATTTAACTTAAATTTCTAACATCATAGTGAAAGAGAACAAACATTTTGCATGCTTTTTTTTGCAAAGAAATTCATCGTATTATCATATAATATATACACAGCCTCCTTAAGGGTACAGGGATGTTACAAAAAAACTCTCACATCATGACAGCCTATAATAACATAAAAACATGCTTCTTCAACACAGAAAATGCTGAACATGATCCTGAACATCAACAACAAGGGAAGATCTCTTCAAGTCCATTTTCAAAAAGGTAAAAGACGCAAGAGGAGTGTGTGCCTGTTGTCCCTATTTTGAATATCAAAATTCAAGCATTGGAGAACCTACTCTAACAATAGTTAATGTGTACAAACAGATGTCAGGAATTCACCTCGGAATCGAGTTTTCATTTGTTGACCAACCAAACTATGGTAAGACTGAATATTAACCTATCTGATACAGAATATTAATTTCAGATCTGTTTACAGTGAATTGGAATGTTTGTTTTGTTACAGCAAACCAGTCAGAAATCAATAAAGTTGATAAACGCATCAAAGAAGCTAAGAGAAGAGGCCAAAGTAAGTGTCCTCCCAGAATTTTAACCTTACCTGTAAATCGTTCCCTCTTCATTTGTACTGTTTGTTTATAAACATTTCCCCTTTCATTTGAACAGATTATGAGTTTCAAAATCCCTCTACAGCAACAGCAATGAATGTCTCATACATGATGATGGCTGACATCTGTTAATTTTCAAAAATGTCATTTTAGCATTGACCATGTGCTTGAGCCAATAAAAGATTAATTAACTTGTGTTTAGGCTGCTTTATTTCAATTATTCAACAGAGGAGGCTGAGTTGGGCCTATTCATACCATTCTCTTAAAAACAAAAAAACAAAACAACACAAACAATATGACTACACAAAGTGGCACATTGACTCCACATGCCTGTTCAATTTTAGCCATGGGGTTTTGAGGTGTTGAAAAATGTCCTGAGCTCAACTTCCTATTTAGACCAAAACAAGTCTCTAGAGAATTTTATAGGACTTTTAGTTACATAAATTGAGTTGAGTGCAGCTTTAGAGCTATGACAAAAAATGGCCTCCGAAATATTAAAATAATAGGCTTCTATAAGCATTCTTGCTCATGTTCCGCCACATCCACCACAAACATGCATTTAGGCCTACCTGAAGATGGCCATCATCCCAAACGGCAGCTTTGAATCCAGACGTTGGGTCTTCAGCATGGCCAAAATGCTTGCTCTCCTGTTTAAAATCATACATAAATCCCTCTTCTCCTTTATCCGCCGGACGCCTGAAAACAACCAGGAAAACAAAACGTTAGCCATGTCATAAACAATATGCTAGACGACGAGATCCAAGTTTCATAGGATAGGCTAAAGTTGCGTGTGGCTCCTCTTTATCGCGCGCGACAAAGCAAGAACATGCGCGAATCAGTAAAAATGGCACTTTTCATTCTTATTTTTAACAGTCTACCTCACGAAAAGCACTGTGTCCCACATTCCACAAAGGTAAGCCATACAGAAAATATATTTGCACTACTTGTTTACATTTTGATAGCTTGGCCTGTAGTTTCCTCAATCAGACCTTTTACAGGGTAATAACGTTAGAAATTCACTTGACCAACAGAAAAAAAATGGAGAAGACAGTAAAAGACTGGGCCTAACTGTAAAGACTGGGCCTAACGTTACCTAACGGTAAACAGCAGTTCTTACGCGTTAACCAGTTTCCTTTTTTGCCAATATAGAATATGAACCCCCATGTAAACCAATGTGTTTGATCTGTAGAGAAACACAGGCCTAGGTCTGGCTGGCCACTGTGACAAAAGGGGATTTCATATCATCATTCAAAGTGATATCACAGTTCCTCCCTTGACACGGACATGGTACACATTTCCAACAACAGAAGCAAACCTTGCAAGCCAAAGTTCAAGAACAATCAATGGGTGATGTTTCAGTTCCCACACAAAGATTGTGGTACCAAGGTTAAGGTATATTAAAATGATATGGTAAAGTTAGTAGGCCTAGTCCTTGAGCCAGACCCCCAGAGATGGTCGGTTGGCACCACTCAAGGGCTGAAGTCTTAATGAGGTTTTTTTTTTTTTTTTGCCATTGTCTGCCACCTTAAACAAACTAACCTAACGTTATATATTTTCTAGAGGGTTAGATCCAGTAGAGGTGATTTCATATCCACTAAGACTAGTTCCACTAGTGGTATCTTATCTCAGAACTCTTTGACGTTATGTACCTTACTGCCCTCAGATGGTACTGACTAAGCCTCTGGCTCAAGGACTAAATTATCAAAGGTTGTCCAATATGATCTAGTGTGAATGACCCCACAAGCCTGATATTTTGTTCTCCTTTGAAGTTTTTTAGGGGACACATTTCCTACTGGGTTACTGTATATGGAGGAGAGACATTTCCTGGATCAATATTTCGTGATCCTCTGTTCAAGTAAGCATCGGTTATCAACAACATTTTGTTTCTTTCTGGTTCACGATTCATATCGATGACGTTGATATGTGCTTCCATAGACTAACTGTACAGTGCACTTACATGCAGGCATGGACTGGCCATAGGGCATACAGGGCAATGCCCGGTGGGCTGATGGTCATTTTTGGGCCGGGGCTGTCATTTACTCATAATTTTCATAAAGGATAATGGGCATCTTTAATTAAATCACTCATATCCAACTTGCAGTGTTATTTTAGCTAGACACCACATTACTATTATTGAATAAAATCATAGTGGGCCGCCATGGCCAAAAATGCCCGGGCCACTTTTTGGTCCCAGTCCGGCCCTGCTTACATGCTCCATGGTGCCGCCACACTTAGGACAGCAGTTCAGAAACCCATACCTGGCCAACTGTTAACTCTGAAAGAAGAGGGAAGGCTTCACATCAAAAGGAGATTTTCTAAAGGTAAAGTAGAAAATAAGTAGCCTGACAAGCCAGACTATCACTACCGCTAGAGTGCGTCTAGAGTTCTATAGGCTAGAAAATAAGTGTCCAAGAGGAGAAGTTGAGTCCATTTTAAAATGAGAATGTGTGCTGACCATATGTTTTGTTTCTTTTGACAAGGATGGTCATTCATCAAAGTATGTATTGGGAGATCCTGTGTTTGCTGAAGTTCTCCTTCTCAAATTGGAGGACAGAGAACTCGAGCTGTACTTAAGTTAAGCTGTTGGGCAACCCCATCACAAGATCCTCAGGACGTATATAGATGGAATTTGCTCACAGATGGGTATTGCTATTGCTCAAACTAGTTCTCTATCTGTGCACCTCAATATTTTATTCATGCTACGGTGTAGACTAAATGTCAAGGAACTCTCCAAAAATCTATAATTTTGAATACTTTATTTTTTATCTCTCATCAGTGAACAGGAATTGAAGATTGAGAATTCCCAGACTCTTTGTGAAATCGTTTTCATAGTTAATAAAACAGTTTCCTGCTCTGATTCTACTTATTCACGCACCAGGTGTCCTTTTCATGGAGACCGCCACTACACTGAGATCATCAGTGTGAGCCCTGGGGAGAGGGTGAAATACCTACAGCATTACAAGCGCTTCATGATCAGAATGTTTTCTTTTGTTAAATCCCAAGATTCTCAAGCATTGGTATGTGATCATCGTATTAGCTTCAACAAATATTTTTAAATGTAAATATTTTATGTATCATTTATTTTGCAGTTGTCTTAGAAAGTAATTCATTCTATTAATTATCAAAGTTGTAAGTAAATTAAAGGAGGTCTCTCCAAGCTGAGGAAATCATTTTCACTGCAGGTGTACATACATTGTAATGCAGAGGTCTGCACAGGAGTTAAGTGCTCTGTATCTTCCTGTAACCAGGGTATGTAAAATAAGTTCACGACAAAATATTGCAAGACATCAGAATTGCCTTTGAGCAGAGTTCATTACAGAATCATGAACGGTATTCAACCAACATGGTATATTCACACAGAGCATTGTATGTTTTTCTTCCAGAGTCAAGGCACCTAAGGCCCAACCAAGATGAAGGAAACAGAAATGGAGGTCTTCAAGTTTCCAAAGGCCCCCTCCTACTGAAAATAGCTGCTTAAGACCTGATGTTTTTGTCTATCTCTCATTTCTGTTCAGTGGCCTATACATTATAAATATACAAATATATGTACTGGATACCACAAGTTATTGTAACAGTATTGTCAACTTTTTTTGTACGTAACTCCATAATGGACAAGTATCTTGTGCTTATGTATAAGGTTTTGGTGCACAAGAAAGTTTTAGGCCATATGTAGGCCTATCTTGAGCATGCAGGAGTGGGGAAGAGTGATCTTTACAAATATTGAAATGACTACAGTGCAGGAATTAGGTGGCCCATTTCCAGATCACTTATCCATTATCACATTTACCATGCAATGGCCCACATAAGGAAATTATATGGTCAATATGGTCAGCTCGAACTGACCTATTATCTGAAGCCATGGTTTTCTCATGTTCCAAAATACCATAGTTTCTGCCGGTGGTCTTTTTTTGCACACATGCTTTTAGGGTGTTCTGTTATGTCCTGCATGAAGTCTCCTTTCTGCATGGGGTTCTGTAGTGCTCCATGTAGCCTACTCCAGTCCGCTTGGTGGCGGTATAGAGGACTAACTTGTTTAATAACGCGCAGTGGAAACGGAAGAAATGCCGTAGGAATAGTGTTGACATTCTGCACATGTTATCGTGTAAATGATCGTGCCTCAACAGTTTACCCTGCGATGCATTTTGAGCCATGATTGTGAATGGTAATGCTAAGAGACTTTTTATTGGTTGGTGAACTGCCTAACGCTAGCTCCTGAACTTCTTCCATTAGTAGTGTTAACTCAAGACATAACCCCAACTGAAGCTTGTAAATTAATTCTGCTAGTCTGACTTGGGACAATGTCTACCCAGATCTCTTATTCTTCGGAAGCCTGTAAGTTACCCATTTATCAGTTCAAGAAAGACCTTATCCAGGCAGTAAAGGATAACACGTTTCTGGTTGTCACTGGAGAGACTGGAAGTGGAAAAACAACACAGCTGCCTCAGTATCTTTACGAAGCAGGTAATGTTAACTCCTCTTTCTTTCATCCAAAGGTAACTGCACAAGTAGCCTACCATTTGTGTACAAATTAGTGCTGTCAAACGATTAAAAAAATTAATCTGATTAATCACAAAATTTTTCAAAAGATTAATCGTGATTAATCGTGATTAATCACTTTTAATCGAAACTCATTTCCTCCAGTAAGAATTTGGATGCTAGGGTATATTGGATCCTTATTTTGGCCTGTAAAGGCCCTGATACTAAATAGTTGTCTTTGTTCGTCTCAAATGAGGCAATTCACACCTGTCCCCTACCCCGAAGGATTCCCCAAACATGTTGTTGGACAGTCAGGAGCTAGGTCATAAACTTTGTATAGTTTGACTTGATAACCGATCCATTTTCTGTCTGAAATTGAACATAATACATGCCATGAAAGTGGAACCATATCCATCAGGATTAATCTGAGTTAATTTTTTTAATCCGAGTTAAATTTTTTGGATTAATCACGTGATTAATCAGTTAATTTTGCCAGCACTAGTACAAATGAAAGAAACTGGATTTATTTGAAGGTAACGTTACATATTCGGGTTCTGTAGGTCTATGGAAGAATGGTAAAATTGGCGTGACGCAGCCCCGGAGGGTGGCTGCAATCACAGTAGCCCAAAGAGTCTCCCAGGAAATGGGTTTCAGACTTGGAGAAGAAGTTGGTTATCAAGTGCGCTTTGATGACAACACATCTAAGGTAAGAGACGTAACGTTAATTCTGGATTGATCGTTGTATAACTGGATGGCCGACTTTAAATGCTTCTGTTATTGGCGTGGCTGGATAAATGATCTCCTGAAATGTGCCTCTTGGTACTGTACTGTATGTTCACAGAACACCATGATCAAATACATGACAGATGGGTGTATGCTGAGGGAAATTCTTGCAGATCCAGTCCTCACTCAGTACAGTGTTGTCATTCTTGATGAGGCTCATGAACGGAGTTTAAACACGGTAGGTTGAGTTTTTTTGGTGACATTGGGTGGACTTGCATTCATGCATTAAGAGAAATAGTCATTATAGCCTCTTGATTTAATACAAGCAGGATTTCCAGTCACAATGCAGTAATATATGCAATCTTATATTTGCAATATGTTGACATTTTGTCAAATATCTAACCTATATTGTATTTAAACTCTCAGCTGGTTCAACTGGGCATTATTATAATCGGTCACTTAACCCAAGATGTAATGTTCTACTGCACAGAACTTCTCTGAACTGATCATGTTTTTGATATCTGAGATTATTTCTTGTATTTGCAGGACATCTTGATTGGGCTTTTGAAAAAGACCATGTCCAAAAGAATATCACAGGGTCGGACTGTGCCTCTGAAAGTGGTCGTCATGTCTGCAACCTTGGAAACAGAGAAGCTGTCTGATTTCTTGGGACATTGTCCAGTGTTTGGCATCCCAGGTCGAACATTTCCTGTTACAGAGAAATTCCTCAACCTGATTGGGCCCAAGGACACTGAGAGTTCCGTTTATGTAAAAGAGGTAGGCTGTATATGAGGTTGAGGGTTTTTTTTTTGCAAGTTGAACTGAAAAGTAACAGCTACTGTATGTGATTGAAGTTTGAGTTTTCTTTTGGATGGAGTGGTATGACATGGTATGGAGTCCCAAATTGAGATAAAGTAAATTTGTCTGTATTATGCAAATACGTCTTTTTCCAGGTGGTCAAGGTGGCTCTAGATGTGCACACCAATGAAAATGCAGGAGATATACTGGTGTTCCTGACAGGTGAGGATAACCAAACAGTCTATACTTGGTTGTTTAGTATGCAATGCATAGAGATTTAATGTTTTTTTTTTTTTCTAAAGCAATGCTCTTTTGTATCCATTCAAATATGTTTCTTATTCACATTTCTGTTACAAAACAACCAGGGCAGTCTGAAATCCAGAAAGCTTGTGATCTGCTGTTCCAGAAGGCTGAGGCCATAGATTATCGCTATGATGTGAGCGACTCTTCTGTCGAGGGCCTCCTCATTCTCCCTCTGTATGGAGCCATGCCAACAGGTAATAACAGCAATGTTGATGAACAAGCCAGCATAATCCAGCATCATCTATAAGCATCATAAATCATCCATAAAGACAGCAGATCCTCTGAATGTGCATGGACACTAATGCTTTCATATGGTTGTTTGGTTCTAATTGTAGATCAGCAGAAACAGATATTTCAGCCGCCTCCTGAGGGTATTAGGAAATGTGTGGTGGCCACCAATATAGCAGCTACATCTCTGACTATTAATGGAATAAGGTGGGGAAATAAGGTGTTTTCTGTAGCAATACAAATCCTATTAAAAATAAATGCAAACACATAAATTGATCTTAAACTGGTTTTGTGTAAATGAGATACATGTTGTTGCTATTGGCTATATATTGTAAGATGTACCTGAGTGCAATAAACAGCAAAATAATCCAAAAAGAATAAGATGGTTAACCTTTTTCTCTTTTTTAGATATATTGTTGACAGTGGATTTGTGAAACAACTGAACCACAGCCCCAGGGTCGGCATGGACATACTTGAAGTAGTTCCCATCTCAAAGTGAGTTGTGCGTAGCCTTGAGGGGTGTTGAGTATGAGATGCTTTCCTGGAGTACTTTTTACTATATTACTTAAAATGACATTCACACCTTAATTGCAGCCAATTAATTAAATGTTCCAATACAAAAATAATATTTGTTAGTCAGTCACCTGTGGAACGAACAGGTCAGAAAAAAACAATCATTTCAAGCAACCAGTCAAAATGATTGCATGGTGATATGTCTATTAAACACAAGTCTGAAGACGGGGGATTGGACTTCTGAATTGTGTATTTTCAAGTAGATGGCTTCAATTTTCTCCAGGATCTCCAACCCTACCTTTAAACCAGTAGACATTAAAAGAACCATATCACCACCACAATATGCATCACCACACCTTTGAAGATTCCGGTAACCTCTTCACTTTTGGCGGATTTTGTTTTTGCACAGGAGCGAGGCCCAGCAACGAGCTGGCAGGGCAGGGAGAACCTCAGCAGGGAAATGTTTCCGCATCTACAGCAAAGACTACTGGGAGAAGTGCATGCCAGACTACACTGTGCCTGAGATTCAGAGGACCAGTCTCACATCAGTCATTCTCACACTGAAATGCCTTGGTGTTCATGATGTCATCAGGTAATGTAGGGTTTGTTTATACAAATATTGGAACCTTATTTAGTCAAGAGTCAATATTGAGAAGTAATTGTTCTATTCTATTTTATATATGTACAGGGCAGGGTAACAGAGAGAAATCAGTGTTATATTTCCTTGTTCAAATTTTACTCAAGGTTTCCGTATTTGGATCGTCCAGAAGAGAGATTCATACTGACTGCTCTGAAGCAGCTTTACCAGTATGATGCAATAGACAGGTAAATATTTTATTTTTTATATATTTGTTTTCTTATTGGTTGTGTGATGATTTGTGCAGTTGTGAGTCAACTGCAAAGTTGACTGCAAAGGTAAAACTGCAAATGTAAAACCTATACCTTTTAATACCGTTTTTTTTAAATACCGTTTAACAGCCTCTTTATGTTTTTGCAATGTGAAATGTATTCTCTCCTCTTCAATGTTCAATGACTATGGCAGGAGAGGTCAGGTTACCAACTTGGGTAAACTGATGGTAGAGTTCCCCCTCCACCCTGGCCTGACCAGGGCCTTGCTCAAGGCTGCAGCTCTGGATTGTGAAGCCATCATGGTCCCTGTCGCAGCAATGTTGTCTGTGGAAAACATCTTTATTCGACCAGGTAAGGACTAAACTGTAGACTTTATTCATATAGGGCAGTGGTGGGGAACCTTTTTTTCACATCAAGGGACACATCAGTTTTTGTGACTTGTTTTCAAGGGCCGATTATTATGGAGGGAGGGAGAGAGAGAGAAAGAGTGAGTGTGTGAGTGTAAGTAAATTTCAATAAAGGCTCTTCCAGACAGGGAAAGTCATGGAATCTGATGATTTTGCATTAGCCTGGCGAATGCCAAACTAAAATCACAAGTGATATTTAGTCTGGGGACCTACCTATTGCATTTCTCGTAGCGGAAGCATCGTTTACAATTGTCCTTAGCCGTTTATTGGGCGCTACGAATGTCTATCATAACGTCTGTACATACCTCGGAGCCAATACCAGAGCCACCACGTGACGTAAAATGCAATCGAGGGCCGTACAAATCCCTTTTGTTCTGCGATTGGATACCGAAAGCAAGCGAGAAAACGGCTATGGTCACCATGCTCCTCTGCAGAGTGAAATGAAATAAACGAGCAAAGGAGCATGGGAATTCCCAGGCTAATTTTGCATGGCAAGTCAGGGAATATTACATGGTGATACACATATTGTATATGTGTATCACCATGCATCCTACATATTTCTCAGTGTTTTTAATGGAATTAATTTACAATTTGATTAACTGATTTATGTCAGTAAAGTGTTAGAACATAGCAAGGAGATTAGGACTTAGAATGGCCTTTTCTGCTCAGCGCACAATTGTTATACTAGGTCTACTATACTATGTCTTTTATGGGAGGTCATAGAAATTCTGGAATATGGAAATAGTTTTGATGATGATGACATTAGTTTCAATTAGTGAAGACAGAAGACTATCAATTGGATTTCAGTTGTAGTAATAGTACCATGTTGTAGCAAGAAAATACAATGAGGCATACTGTTTTCTAGACACATACCTGCAAACTTGTCACCTTTCGGCGAAATTCGCCGTTTTGAAATCAAAATAGGTCATTTACGTGAATCGTGTAAATCCGAAGAGTTTTTTTTTTAAGGGGGGGGGGGGGGGGGTGACGGCCGACCAACCAAGCTGTCAATCAACCAACCATGGACTGTTATTATAGTTGTAGAATGAGCGAGGAGCACGGACACCATCATAATCAATGACAGAGAGCGTGTTTTTTTCCCCCACCGCATTGGTCCAGTCTGGAGGCGCACCAGTAACAGAGCAGCCATGGAATCATCTAACATAGCCTATTTCCATTCTCAGTGCTGCCATGAAAACGTAGCAAAATGACACAATTTAGCGCTATTTTAAGAGAGAAACAAAGATGGAAACACATAGTTTTGATGCTATTATGATAGACGGTGGCTTTGCGGACGTCGCTGTACAGTTAAATTGCCGCTTTAATCAGCCAAATATGAGCTATGTTATCGGTATCGTTCGGCTACGTTTGTATAGGCAACGACTGGTAATGGAAGAAAAGCGCAGTTTAAAGCAAACGGCAGGCATATTAACTTCAATCTAAATGGTCGAAAATGTCATATACATAAGAAACTTGTTAGTAAAGCAAGCAATTTCTTTGGGCTTGCCGCGCAGGTTTTCGAAATTGTTTTCTCCTAATTGCTTTAACCCCTAGTGGACTCCGATACAGAGGGTAGAAAACTTTTTCTAAAACCTGCGCGCCAGCCTCACAGAGTTTTCATTCTTCAAATTGTTCACGTGTACCTTCCCTGGCTGGCTTGGTCGCTTAGCCTAAAAATTATTTTATTAGCTTAGAAACCTAGACGTAGGCTACTCTGTACATTTTATGTGATAGTCTGGCCTGTCAGGCTATTATTTTAGACGGAGGAGGAGCTCAATATGGAAGCCCATTTCCGCCACTTAAAAAAAATAGGCTACTGTGAGGCCTTTAATTGTTGTATAGACAAAATGCTATTGTAGAAAATAATGTTAGGCCTATTGCTATTTCATTCATATGGAAAAACATTGAAAAATATTTATAAATATATTATATAAATACATTTATATGTATATTACATGAATATATTTATATAAAATATATAGCCAACACTACTCCATGCAATGTACCGCAATTAATGTACAATTAATTTATTAATATATTAGTTTACCCGCCCCCGCCCGCGCGCAACGGTAGTTTGTCACCTTTTTCAACCCTTATGAGTTTGCAGGTATGTAGACAAAATAAGCTGTTTTATTTTGGGTTATGCCCAGGGGCCCATGCTGGGATGCCAGGAGGCTGGGCCACGCTGTCCACAGATCGTCTGTGATCCTCCTGGAGGGAAACCTTTGGTCTTCCTCCTGGTCTTTACTACAGCAGGCCTCCTCTCTCCCCTGTCCCATCCTTTGAAAGTCATTGGAATTTGAATCATAGTTAATACTCAGAAGCATTGTCAGGCTGTCTATATCAGGCAGGTATGATATGAAAGGTGTAAGCGTACTGACCTCCCATTCCATAGGCTCCTCTTCATCAGTGGCTGGGTGGAGGACTAAGCCATAGGGCTTAACCACACTGGGTTCCCATTCCATCGGCTCCTCTTCCTCTTCCTCAGTGAGTTTCCACTGGTACGAGGCATCATCCCAGTAGAATGACCCGTCTCCCCAGTAGAGTTTGCCATCCTCCCAGAACAGTAACGAGTCATCGTCCTCCCAGTACTGGGAGCTGTCTGCCCCATACTGGGATTCGTACCCCCAGTACTGAGACCCGTCCTCCCAGTACAATGGGACATGTTGAAAATTTACTGGAATCTCCATTTGCAAAAAAAAAAAAATATATATATGGGCAATTCCAGCGTTATGGACGTGACATTTTCGTGCATTATTGATGAACAAAAGGCCACATAACCTCCGCAAACCTAGCAGTATTTCACAATTTTTTTTCATATTCTTCTGCAAACTCCATGGCTGAATACAGGCAAACAGAAAAAATTAATATCATGATTTGCATCATAAGAATATGAGCCTTTCAATTTGCGTTATGGACGTGACGAAAAACGGACAAACTTTTGAGAGAGCGTAGTTTTTGCTGTGAAGTGTGTGAAATTTCTAGAGAAATGTAAATATTACTACATTCATACCAAACAGGACACCTCAGTAAAGACAGAGAAAGACTTAATTTCAAATGTAAATGTAAAAAAGTTGGTTTTCATTGGGAGAAATGGCGTTATGGATGTGACGTTATGGACGTGACGTCTGGAAAAACCCTCCGAAACGATACAAAACAATTGTGAATGGTGGATTTTAACTTGTAACGAGAGAAATGGTAATAGAACAATGAAAAATGACTGATAATATAACAGCTTTGTGTTTGTTATCACCCACTTATGCCCATTATAAGCCCCTCCATAGACTTACATTATAGCTGAATAGGGTAAAAAATTTAACAAACAGATATCCTTTCGAAACTTGCTCAGTTGAATATTTACATAGAGACAATACTTTTTTGTATTGGAAGTTTTCTGAAAGAATTTGTATGTCCATGTAGGTGAGACTTAAAGTTTTAAGGTGAGGTTTACTTTTGTGGAATTGCCCATATATATATTTTCTTTCTCTGTGTACTAAACTCTCTGCTAATGCTTCAATCCTGTTTGTGAATGTGAGTGTAGATATGAGTGGTTGCTAAAATAGAATCTTGGTGATGACAGTGCCATTGTGAAGTTATGAAGACTGAAGGTGAAGGCTGCGTGTGTCATAAAGGCCTCTTTTCTTAACATTCTCTGACCTGGCTGCATGTTCATGCTGATACAGAATTTGTTTATATTTATGGTCTCTTAGCAGAAGTTTTTCTCCTAAAGTAATGTACAATAAAATGCCACATATTAACACAAATATTACATAGAATTAAACGTTTAACACATAAAAATAGAAAGTACTTACCCTAGCAGCAGGAAATGTAATTTGGACAGTCTAGAACTCTTTGTAGTAGACAAATGATATAGACAAATGCTCTAAAATTAAGACAACGATATACAACACAGGCATATAACAACATAATGTATAAGTAATACAATAATAATAAACAAATAAGATGTAAATTAAAACAACAGTTGTGTTTCTTGCCCTTCAACAGTGTTTGAACACTTGAACAGACATAAATTTTAATATGAATTAAAAGCTAATTATCTAACTGAAACTAGCAACTAGCACCGTTGGTAAGGTAAGGTTGTGCAGTTTAAAATAATTTGTGGGATGTCTGTGATGGAGATTAGTCTGTGATATTTTTTTGGCATAAAGTGTTCATGCTCAGTGTTCTGCCAGAGTGTGACAATACCTGGTGATTTTATTATTTATTTATTTCCTCCCACAGGTCAGTCAGACACACAGAAGGAGGCCGAACAGAAACACAAGCGGATTTCTTCAGAGGCTGGCAGTTCTAATGATTTTACCATGCTCCTGAATGTATTTGAAAAATGCAAAGCAAGGTGAGTGACATTATTGAAAATTATTTTTATTATTATTTTTGAAAATTCCTCAATAATTCTCGTGAACATAAGAGTGATGCTTCCATCCTTTCTCTTGCCAGCGACAACCCATCTGCCTGGTGCAGAGATCACTGGATCCACTGGAGGGCTGTGAAATCTGCGTTTAGCGTTGAGACACAGCTCAGAGAAATCCTCCACAGATTAAAACAGGTATCTATCAGCTGGTTTTGGTTTGCTGCTGAAACATGACGCAGTACTTTGGACCTATTTATTTACTTTTATTTATTTTATATCTGGTAGCAGGGAGCGATTGAGAAGGAGAAGTGGGATGGCAGTAGGAGTGAGCTCTTTAGAAGATGTCTGTGCCTTGGCTACTTCACCAATGTTGCCAGGAGGTAATATTCAAGGACAACCTTGTTGCCTGTGAATTTGCATTTGTTCACCAGAAGTAAACCTTGGCCGATATAAATGTTTGACACTCTTAACTAC
>JAODXP020009780.1:0-5000 GCA_027497455.2 Sardinella longiceps | reverse complement strand
TGAGACTTGACTTGGCATTGCCCCTCAGGACTTGAGACTTGACTTGGACTTGAGTACAAAGACTTGAGACTTGACTTGGACTTGTTTGGACTTGACTAATTTATTGACTATTTGTGTTTGGCTTTATTCCATATGATTCAACCTGTCAGGATTTATGGACTGTAATTTCTTTTTTGTCCATGTGGGGTCACTAGTGGAAATGTCATCTGCTATTTCAATTCTCATTTGTTCCTGTAATTAGTGATTTATTGTGTTCACATGGGCTTTGTAAAAATGCCTATATAAGCTACCTGTTCCTTGCTCTGTCTTGAGTTGATAAGAAATGGCCTCGACATACCAATACAGAACATGTTTCACTCACTGAGAAATAATTTCCCTGAGGGGATGATAAAGTATGTGTACAAGTATTCTATTCTATTCACTCTGGTTGACTACTTGTCCAAAGCCTGTTTGGTGAGTTTTCACATTGTGTCCTTGGACTGCCCTTGTGCTCTTTGACCCTTGCCTGCCTGACTCTGTTCTTGATCTTGCCTGCTGCTTTGGATTTGGTTGCCTGAACTCTGACTGCCTTCTGAATTCTTCTGATCCTGTTACCTAGACTGTGTTTGGGATTTTGTCTGCATGTCTCCTGCTTTGCTCTCCAAGTAAAGCACCTTGATCTGCTACTTCTGTCACTACAACTGGGTCTGTTCACGCCACCTAGTGGCTCTTGGGGGTAGAGCTCTAAACTGCTGTGCTGGAGACCTGGGTTTGGTCCCCAGGCTTCATTATTATTTCTCACCATCACTGATTCACTCCATATTACATTCATTCTGACTACTGCTGTTTAGTTTTCCCTCAGCAATATTTACCTTCAACAAGTTTTTTGTTTGATTCCATGTTACTTTATGGCACTGAATTAAACAATCTGCTCTCTCTCTCTCTCTCTCTCTCTCACTTACTCTCTCACACACACACACACACACACACACACACACACACACACACACACACACACAAATACAAATTGTCCACCCCCACTCCCACACATACATTTCCCACTCATTCTGACATACCCTCTCCCCACCCATACTTATAAAGAGACTCTCCTTTCTCTTCACAACAGACAGACAGAGACACACACACGCACACACACACTCACACCATGGAATGATCCTTACTTGAGTTCCTCCAGTTTACAGTTTTGGTGTTGAAGACCAGAAGATAAATGTTCCATCCCCGAGTCATTCAGCTTATTCCAACCCAGCTCTAGAACTCTGAGACTTGAGGAGTGTGAGGTCAGCACAGGGGTCAGATAGGAACAGCTCTTCTCTGTCAGATTACACTCCTGCAGCCTGAAATTATAGAATGATGGATATGAGTATAACTCAGCAATACACACATACACACACTCTTCTACAAGCAATCTCAACACACACACACACACACACACACACACACACACACACACACACACACACACACACACACACACACAGTCTCTCTCTCTCTCTGCCTTTCTCACCCAAATACACACCCTCTTAGCCTCCACATCCTCTACAGTTTTCTACACACGCCCTACACCCTCTCATGTCTCTTTTCCCCACAAACACACTCTTCTACACCGCCCCCCCCCTCACACACACACACACACACACACACACACACACACACAACCTCATCAGCACCCCCATCCCTCTCACTGTCCTTCACACACATACACATCCTCCTCAATCTAGCAGTGTTACTGCTCCCTGTGGGATTGTGTTCACACACACTGTGACGACCGGCTCCGCGGCCGCACATTTAAGACAGGTGGCAGAGCACCGCGCATCACATTCACACCGCATACACTCCCACACTTCATTTAATCAATATATTTAAGTTTCGGTTTTCCTTTTCCATATTATTAACAAGATCCAAACACTTTCATGGTCACTTAACATTACTTGGTTGAGTTACAGACACTTAAACATCTAACATACATGCTACAGTTTCTAAACATTGAATATACACGCTACCAACTTGCAAACACATAACAGACTAAACAAACAAAACACGCAAGACGACCTCATTTCATTCTACCTTTTATTTTGCGTTTCACACATTAGTTACATCTGTTGTGCACACAGTATGTTTCTTATGTATGTATGTTACGTTAAAATTATTTTGTGTGAGTTGTTTAAGTTTACCGGGAGACAGGAGACCGGTGGCGTGACGCTGACTTCCTGGTGTTGCTGCGAACTGGCAAAAGGGTTTCAGAGATGCAGCGTGTCAAAATAAAAGTCCGACGGACGTTCCCATCTCCCCAATACGTCATAGGGAGGAAGTGGAGTCCGGATAGGAAAGGATTATTATGTTTGATTATTATTGAAATTGTTAATTTTGCTTTTGACATTAGAAATATTATTTACTTTATATTGTCTTTATTTTGAGCTGACCTAAGTGTATGTTTTTGTCATTGTGTAAATTGTAATTAGTCTTTGTCTCCCCTGTGTGTTGTAATGGCCTGATCAGCCAGTATATATGTTCCCCAGTGTCTCAGTCTGTTAGGTCAGTTCTTTGCGTTAAGTCATGTTTGAGTTTGCTCGTTATCATTTATTTTGAGTTCTGTTCTGTTGACCTCTCCTAGGCCTAGAACTCATTTTGTTGATTTAAAATATTTATTTTGTATGATTTTTGTTAAAAATAAATTTTTGTCTAAAAATTGAAACTGCTTCTCCGTGCCTAACTGCTCGGTCCCTCACACACACACACACACACACACACACACACACACACACACACACACACACACACACACACACACACACACACACACTGCTTCACAAGAAAAACAATTTGAATATCCATCACCACTCCAATGGTACACATACAGTATGCTCAAGTATGCAGTCATAAAACCCTCATCAATCTAGCAGTGTTACTGCCTGCTATAGGTTTGTGTTCATACACATATCACACAGTGAGCTTACTCAATCTACAGTGTTCCTGCACCCACCTTTTCTGTGTGTGTGTGTGTGTGTGTGTGTGTGTGTGTGTGTGTGTGTGTGTGTGTGTGTGTGTGTGTGTGTGTGTGTGTGTGTTCCACGATCAAGCTGGTCAAATGGTGAGGCTGGTCAAGTGATCAGTTTACCTGCACTATCTATCAAAATTACTAGTTCCGTATTGCAGTCTATTTATGAGAGACTATTTCGCTATTTCAGGTTACATTCTGAGGGCTTGTGAATGATGATTTACTTTTTTGACTGGAACATCGTCTGGGTCACTTGGCCCCTGGGCCTCTATTAGAATAGGCCTGATATAAGGGGCTATATGGGGCAGAATAAGCTGGTCAGGACTGCAGGCTCTGTACTGGGGGGTTCCCTGGACTCTGTTGAGGTGGTGGGGGAGAGAAGGATGTTGGATAAGCTGGCATCCATTATGGCCAACTCCTCTCACCCCCTTTATGAGAGAGTGACAGCACTTAGCAGTTCCTTTAGTAACAGACTGCTCCATCCAGCATGGAAGAAGGAACACTATCACAGGTCTTTCATCCCAACTGCCATTAGACTACTAGACTACTACTGCTAGACTACACTACTGTTATGAAATATTGCACTGCCATACATTACTGTCGGTCTGCTGTGGTTATCAGGCATTATTGACTGTATATCGTGCCTCAGGATCCACTGTATGCATGTAGTCATTTATTGACAAATGTATTGCCTATTTATGTGTTTTAGTATGAAATTCATACACTTTTATATTTGACTGATCTATTACTTGGCTGTTGTGATAAGTGAATTTCCTCTGCGGGGATCAAATACAGTCAAATCCAACTTATCTTATGTGTCACTTTTGTTTGGCTTTATTCCATATGACTGATTCAAACTTGTCCATGTGGGGTCACTAGTGGATATTTCATCAGCTATTTCAATTCTCATTTGTTCCTGTAATTAGTTATTTATTGTGTTCACATGGGCTTTGTAAAAATGTCATATAAGCTGTTCCTTGCTCAGTCTTGAGTTGATAAGAAATGGCCTCGACATACCAATACAGAACATGTTTCACTCACTGAGAAATAATTTCCCTGAGGGGATGATAAAGTATCTACAAGTATTCTATTCTATTCAATCTGGTTGACTACTTGTCCAAAGCCTGTTTGGTGAGTTTTCACATTGTGTCCTTGGACTGCCCTTGTGCTCTTTGACCCTTGCCTGTCTGACTCTGTTCTTGATCTTGCCTGCTGCTTTAGATTTGGTTGCCTGAACTCTGACTGCTTTCTGGATTGTGATCCTGTTACCTGGACTGTGTTTGGGATTTTGTCTGTGTGTCTCCTGCTTTGATCTCAAGGTAAAGCACCTTGATCTGCTACTTCTGTCTCTGCAACTGGGACTGTTCACGCCACCTAGTGGCTCTTGGGGGTAGAGCTCTAAACTGCTGTGCTGGAGATCTGGGTTTGGTCCCCAGGCTTCATTATTATTTCTCACCATCGCTGATTCACTCCATATGACATTAATTCTGACTAGTGCTGTTTACTTTTCCTTCGTCAATATTTACCTTCAGCAAGTTTTGTTTGCTTCCATGTTCAATGTTACTCTCTCTCTCTCTCTCTCCCTCTCTCTCTCTCTCTCTCTCACACACACACACACACACACACACACACACACACACACACGCACACACACATACTGTACAGACACAGTGTTTAGGGTGACCTGGACTATGTTGGTTTTTGTCTGTGTGTCTCTTTGGTCTCCAATTAAAACTCTGCTCTGCTATTTAAAGGCTCAAACAAGCTCTAACCTCTCCCTCTCTCAGGCACACAGCAAGTTTTGTTTGCGTCCATGTTACTATTAAACAAGCCTCTCTCTCTCTCTCTCTCTCTCTCTCTCTCTCTCTCTCTCTCTCTCTCTCTCTCTCTCTCTCTCTCCCCCTCCCTCCCCCTCCCTCTCTCTCTCCCCCTCCCTCCCTCTCTCTCTCTCTCACTCACACACACACGGGCCATTCCGTGTGAAATCAACAAATGCATTCCGCCT